>LPNX010654927.1:852141-883016 GCA_001517045.1 Pseudotsuga menziesii
CACTCTTAATTTTCAACTGAAGCAGAATGAATGCTTTTATGCGCATGAGCGAAGGTAGGGAGCACAGGATTTTTTTAGAGCAAACATGTATAGCAAGGAGGTGCACTATGAAGAGGACATGTGGAAAATTTTTCAATTTTTTGCACAGACCTTGAAGTACATTTCGCACAGATGAAGGTACCTTTGGAGGCCATGACGCAGGAGGAGGTACGACCATACACAACTACACTAATAGAACCCTCATTTACCAATGATGGGATTGACGTCAGGAAGGAGGAAACTCATACAGTAGCATCGCCGAAACTGCCGAGGAAGAGAAGAGGAATTCGGACAAAAAAATAAAATTGAAATGATAGTGGGAAAAGATATCCACCTGGAACAGATTCCTGATTACCTCGATTACACCTTGGTCAGAAGGTTTTGTGGAAAGGTGATGACTAGAGGTGCACTGGAGCAGTGGTTAAAGGAGAATTGACACAGTGTTATAGGCTACGTACCGGTTTTTCATATCCTCCTGAGAGGTTGGTTTCTCATAAAAACTCGTAGAATGGAGGATAGCAATAAATTACTTAAGAGAAAAATTGGTAGTGGGGAATGTCAAGGTTAATTCTGAAGATATGGACCGTGGATTTTAATGCATATAAAGCTCTGCATAACATACAACAGATATGGGTAATATTTCCTAGCCTTTCTATGGTATTATGGCAAACAAAGATTTTCAAGGCAATTGGGAATCCATTGGGAAGGTTTATTGCCACAGAGGAAAAATGGGAGGACAAAATAGATCGCAAATGTGCCAGGATATTGGTAGATATGGATATAAGAGATGGGTTGTACGAAGAAATCAAAATAGTTATGCATGGAAGTGTATGGTGGCAGTGTTTAGATTATTGGAAAATACCTTTTAGGTGTTTCAAGTGCAGAAGGGTAGGACACATGCAGAAGGATTGCATGGTAAATAGTGTGAAAACGGTTTACAAGAAGTCCTGGGTAAAAAAATAAAGGCCCATGTCCCTTGAAACAACACACGACTAGATAAGAAGAACGCAGGGTGGCGAGGACAAAGGAAAAGTGTTAGTTTCAATGAAAACTGGAGCTCAGGTAGACGAAAATTCATATGGGAAATCCAAGTAGACAAGAATTCAACCCAACCAAAGCACAGAAAATGTGGAGGCATCAGGCGACTTTTCTCCATGGAAGGAAAAAGGTATTAACAAAGCCTCTCCTTTATTTTTCCTTTCCTCGCAAGAGAATATTGTTGCACTGTTTAAGGATTCACATTTGAAGGAGCACAATTCAAATTTGAATAACACAAAAAATCCTAGCAAGAGGGTGGAAGTTAAGAGAACATATGATCTAAGATCAAGAACCACTTCGGTTGAAGAAGAGGTAGTATCCACAGGAGGACTGGCGCTTGGCCCTGTTCAAAAAACATGACTAGACAAAAATTCTCTACTCTTAAAGGCTCAAAAGCAAGCAGCCTTAGATATCAAAGATGGTAAGCAGGAAACAATTAAATGGGCTCTTAGAGTGTCGTCCCTTAGAAGGGGTGTGTGATGCTCCTGCCCTCTTTCAATGCACGAGGGTTAGGGGGGACTAAAAAAAAGCTTCCCTAAAAAGGTTAATCAGCAACCTAATACCAACAGTACTGATGATTCAGGAAACGATGATGGAAGGAATAAAAGCAAAAGAAATAGTTAATGAAATTGTGAAATATTGGAAGATGGAAAGTATGGACGCAGATGGACATTCTGGAAGAATTCTAACAGCATGGAGTCTAGTGATGAACCAAATTGCAGTGGTTAAACACGATTCGGTACTGAAAACAAAACTCAGATATGGTGAGATAGGGATGGAATTTGTAATATTGAATATGTATGGGCCTTTCTACAACCGAAAAGAATTTTTGGGAAGATTTTGGGCGTTCAATAGCTATGGGACAAGCCAATGTGATTTTAGGAGGAAATTTAAATTTAACTCTCACAATGGGAGAAGTGTGGGGTGAGAATTCCAGGAAGGACTCAGTTAGCTCTTTTTTCTTGGGTTTCTTTGAAAAAATAAAATCGGTGGATGTAGTTCCTCTGAAATTGGAGCCCACTTGGAGAAATAGAAGGGGAGGAGGTCAGGATATTTCTAAAAGATTGGATCATTTTATGGTCGAAGAAAATCTGCTTAATGGAAACCTAATACTATGCTCCACAAAAGAAACTGGGTGTACTTCTGATCATAGACGAATTTCCCTAATAGTAAGACTCCCAGAAAAAAAAACATCATTCTTCCTTCAAATTCAATCCCTTGTGGATGGAGGAAGACGTATACAGAGCTCAGATACAAAATGTCTGGAAACCCATAAGGAGGTCACCTAATCATTCGGCTATGCAACAATTCGCTAAAAACCTAGCAAGGGCAAAACAAATTTCGAAGGCATGGGATAAGAAACATAAATCCTTCTCACAAGAAGAACTGAAGGAGGTGGAAAAAAGGATAGCGAAGATTTATGGGAAAAATGAGAAAGGATTCTTCAGTAAAAAGGAAGTAGAATTGTTAATACAACTAAAAGGTAAGAAGGATTCTCTGCTCTTAAAGGAATAAAAACTAGGTCGATTAAAAAGTAGGGCTTTGTGGCTCAAGGAAGGAGATAAAAATACAAAATATTTTCATAGGTATGCCTCTCACAAAAAGAACATAAATACCATTTTTGAAATCAGAAATGACCAGGGAAATTTGGTTAGATATTTCTAGGATAAAGCAGAAGCAAGGGTAGACTTCTTTCAGAACGTTTTCAAAGAACCAGAAGGTTGTCCAATATTAGAAATATTGGAAGTTTTAAGGCTTTTCCCAAGGATGATTATTGAGGAAATGAATGTTGATCTTACAAAAGAAATCACAGAGGAAGAGGTAAACCATATCCTACATACCTTTCAAAAAGGGAAAAGCCCAGGGTCGGATGGTTTCACATTGTAATTCTACCTAGCATTCAATGATCTACTCAAGAAAGATATCCTTGAAGTAGTGAAGGAATCACAGAGGTCAGGAAAGGTTTTGGGAATGTTAAACTCAAATTTCCTGACACTAATACCAAAAAAGCGGAAAGCTCATACTTTTGATTATTTCTAGCCAATATCATGTTGTAACATGATATATAAAGTAATAGCCAAGGTCATATCCCTACGGATTAAACCAATCTCGAGTGAAATCATCTCAAAAGAGAAGTTTGGATTTCTTTTCAATGGGAAAATTCATGATGTTGTGTCATTGGCACAAGAGGCAATTCATACGATTAGAAGGGAGAAACAAAGAGCCTTTCCAATAAAATTGGATTTATCCAAAGCTTATGATCGTGTAAGTTGGACGTTTGTGAGGTTGTTGTTGATACAAATAGGAATATCATTGGAAGTGATGGAATGGATAATGGGATGCTTACAATCCACCTCCTTTGTTTTTTTAATAAATGGTTCACCATCAAACTTATTTCGACCAACAAGAGGATTAAGGCAGGGGTGCCCCCTCTCTCCCTTTATTTTCCTTTTGGTAGCAGAATTATTAAGTCGGATAATTCATATTGCAAAGGAAACTAGGATGATAAAAGATATTGAGGTATCCATCACTGAGGAAGTCACCCACACCCTTTTTGTGGATGATGTTCTAGTATTTGGAGAAGGAACCATTAGAAATATTGGGGCCTTTACCTCCCTGCTAGACAAATATAAAAAATCCACAAGTATGGTAATAAACATAGACAAATCTAACCTGGTATATAATGAGTTTTTAGCAGATATGATACAGAGGGCAAAAAAAATCGTGCCCTTTCAAACTATACCAACTGAAATTGGTTTCAAATACCTAGGTTTCTTTCTAAATCCCAACAGTTATTCTTTTCGGGATTGGGTCTGGTTATATAAAAAAAATAAAGAGAAGAATCTCAACATGGGCCAACCATTTTCTATCAAGAGGGGGCATATTGGTGCTCTTCAAGGCTGTGTTGCAGAGCATACCAGTCTATTGGGAATCGATAGCCTATATCCCAAAAGGAATCCTGACAAAAATAAGAAAGAAATGTTTCTCTTTCCTATGGACAACGAGCAAACAAGCGAAAGGAATCCCTCTGGTAAAATGGAGTGTTATTGCTATTCCAAAGGAAATAGGTGGTTGGGGAATAAAAAATCCAAACATGTTTTGCAAAGCCTTAGTAGCAAAAACGTTATGGAGGCTAGTTTAGAATCCGGACACGCTATGGGGAAGGGTCATGATTTCCAAATATTGCACGAGTTCAAGTTTAACATATTGATTTAGGAATCCAGATAAAAAGCATAAGAAGAGTTCGATATGATGGAAAGATTTGGTATTGGAATTCCCATTAATTGGGAATTGGACTACCTGGAGGATAAGAAATGGAGAAAGAGTTAAAGTAGGGGAAGAACCATGGGCTGGTGCTGGGGAGAACTATAGATTGTCACCTCAAGTAATTCAACACCTAAGGACTCGAAGAATCAAATACCTAGCGGATGCTCACTCTCATCATTCTCATTCAAGAGGAAGGAGGAGCTGTAAAACTTCCTAGGAACTTAGATTAGATGGCATACAAGTTGTAGAATGGAATAGGTATGTCAACAACCTAGTCACCAATTTCGTTCACCTGAGTGCAGAACTAGACAAACTCATTTGGACTAAAAATGTGAAGACACGGCACTATACAACAAAATGTGGATACGAGGTGGTTATTGGCGAGCAAGTCAAGAGCAAAAAAAGATGGTGGTGGAGCAGGTTATGAAAAATTCATAGTCCTCTAAAGACCATCATCACCATGTGGCAGGTGTTAAATAACAAATTTCTCACCTGGGAAATGTTGAAAAAGAGGGGTTTTGAAGGTTCGGGAATTTGCATGTTATACAAATTGAATGAAGAAACGAACTCTCACATGTTCACTTTGTGTCCATATGTAGGAAGTGTATGGACATCTATGACACAGAAGGTCACAAATAGCAGAGCACGTGAGATTTCAGATGCTACACTGGAACAACGCCCCCAGGCTTTGTGGAAAGATGAAGCGGTATGTTGTTATGAGGCTTTTCCAATTCTTTTCGTGTACAACATTTGGGAGGCCCACAATAGATCAATATTCAAGAATAGGTGGGTATCCCCTAATTTTACCATTGCTTTGTTAATAGAAAAAATACAGGAACACAAACTTAGCCCAGCTACAAGTAAGAAAATAATTCTTATAGCACCAGTCATAAACAAGGATCTTCCTTGGGCCTTTTTTGATGGAGCGAGCCAAGGAGAGCCTCCTCTTGGAGGAGCTGGAGCAGTCATTCATTTATCAGAAGAAACAAAACTATGCATTAAATATGCTATTGGACAAGCAACCAACAACAAGACCGAGCTAGAAGCTCTATGGGCAGTTTTGAAAATGGCTACAGATAGACAAATTCATAGCATTCCGATATATGGTGACTAAAAAAACGGTAATAGATTGGTCAAATGGAAAAAATATTATCATAGCACCACATCTACAACATATACTCGCCGAAATTCAAAACTTGAAAGAACAGTTTGGGATGACAGTTTTCTCACACATTTATAGGGAACCGAATACAGAAGCAGATACTCTATCCAAACAAGCTCTAGCAATCCAGCCGGGGGTGATCAAGATAGAAGAAATATCAAATGGGAATTATGCCCTCTCCTATGAAACATTCTAATTTCATAACTTCAAGAGGCAGAAGGTGAATTTGCAGGAAAAGACTAGTCTGCAGGAAGACAAAACAAAAGAGGCATTAGGTGGATGGAATTTTTTGCAAGATTACAAGAAGAGAAATTTTTTCTTATGTATGTGAGAAACTTGAGTGGCTGAACTTTATGTAAGCTCAATAGAGTAGTTCACATTTATGCAATGACTAAAATATTTGTTTCTCCGAAAAAATGTGTGTGTGTGTGTGTGTGTGTGTGTTGATCAGTTAACTACATCCATCACATGGATGGTACATAATTTAAATGAATATAAACAATGAATATGTATGGTTGATTTATTACAGTCATAATGAAACATAGTTTTTGTATATTTAAAGTGTTCGCATGCATTTTATATATGTATGTGGGGGCATGGATGCATGAATTGCTTTGAAAAACATGTTCTAAGTGGTTGCACATTGGCCTATTTACAATCTATAAAAAAAAAATTGAAAGTAGAAGATGCTTTCTAAATTTTAATTGTTTTAAGGAAAATTATTTCATTTATCTTAGAAAAAAATGTCTACTATACAGTAATTCTTCTCTATGCTTTCTTTCTAACAATTTTTTTTATATTTTTTTCTTTATAAATTTTTCGCCAAAAAATATGGTTTTTATGTTTCATTGTTGTTATTTACCTAAAATCTGTATTATTATCTCTTTTATATAAAAAATCTGTACACAGAACTGAGAGTATAAAAATAGCATGATTATTTTAAACAATTTTCTATACACCTGAATGGGAATGGATTCAAATATTTCTACACAAAATTTACTCAATTTATAGGAAATTTTGACATTTACTAAATGTATAAATAAACCTCTAAACAGACAACAACCTCTCATGTTTGCATTTGACCTCTAGAAGACACCAATACAAACTTGCAGTCACTCACATTTATCTCTGTCCATTGATACAAGTTAAGACTCTACTGCTCTAAGGCCCAAATCCTCTATTTCCATTCTAAACATATAATAAGGTCCATCGATAAAAGAAGAAGAAATGCAGGGGATGTAAGAGATGCATCTTGAATTGCAAAATGACAATTTGGGGCATTGAGAGAGGATGGGGCCCTTTTAAAAGTATATCAAGGTCCATCGATTAAAGAAGAAGAAATGCAGAAGATGCAAATATGCAAGAGATGGATTTCAGACAGTGTTAACATGTTTCGTTGGAACAAAACTTTTAATTGCATCGAAGAGATGTATTACACAACATAGGAAAAAGAATTATGAACAGTTTGCACAACGAAGCCCTCGAATTGATGCTATACATCTAACAATTCAAACAAACAATAAATCCATTGTAAATAACGAGGTGGATAGGTAGCCTTTAGAATGGCTTAACCATGTCTCATGTATGTTATGTCACGAGACTTTGTTAATCCAATTGGGGCAATAGTTATGAACAACTTGCAAAATGAAACCCTCAGATGGACACTCAACATATAGAAATTCAAACCAGCAATAAATCCATTGTAAAATATATGCCAAAAATATTGGCAACAACAATTATGAACAACTTGCGAAATGAAACCCTCAGATTGACAGTAAACATATAGCAATTCAAACCAACAATAAATCCATTGTCAAATATATGCAAGATAATTTAATTTTTTTTAAGATCATTAAAGGGATTGTATAAATTACATCCATGAACCTGAAATTAACGGAAAAAATTAAAAATCGCAAGGATTAAATTTCCCTTTGTAAAAATAAAATGAATCCAAAGGCACCGAAAGCATAATCGAATGTTTTCTTAGCACAACTATTGTCTAAACCAATTCAACAGGGTGAAAGAATACATGTGATTTGATCAGGTGGCCAAATCTTTGTTAGAGAACAATAGCGTAAACGAAGAGCATGAAAAGAAAGATAATACAACAAAAGGCAAAAAGTATCAAATAATGGTTACCTTGGGATTTTTATAGATGTTGCAAAGCAAAGGCGGTGCAGCAAACCCGATGAATCGAAGAGTCTGACAAGATAAGTCGTAGAAAATGCAAAAAAATTGATTGTGTCGGGAGCAATTAAGATTCATGTCCAAGTCTAAACGAAACCACGACTCTTGCTACATTAATGGAGCATCATTGCATTAATGAACCATTGCTACATTGATGGAGCATTAATGGTGGTGAATCGACAGTGAAGCGACAACGACGTTGTCTTCTTCATCACAATAGATAAGCGACCCAGCTGCCAAGAGATGAGCTGAACACAACACTGAACCCACAAAACCCTGAGCATCGAAATGAACCATTGAAGACCAAGACTGGAAAACCCTCCAGGACCAAGACTAAAAATCCCTCCGGGATCACCGAGGACTAAACCTATAGATAATTGAGATGAACAGAGTATTGAACCCAAAAACCCTCGGCATAAACCTTTCACAACATAAACCCTCAAACATGGCAATGGGTATCACCAATCTGTTCTTTCTGCAGAGACGCGATGTGGTTATGGTTGTTCGGTCTCGTGTCTGTCCCTCGTTTCTTCATGGTGACCAGTGTCAGGAGAAATCAAAACCATCTGACAACAGATGGGGCTCTAAATCAAGTTGTTCCCAAGACGAAGCTAAACCTTATCAACAAAACCTTGACGAAACGCTGTCAGAAAAACCACGCGTCGCCAGACACACCTACCATGACACACAGGTCAGACACAGTTGCAGTCGCCATTAGAACCTAAGGTTGAAAATCGGTTAACAAAACCACAAACGCGGGTTGCTATGGCCAAATAAACCTCTGCGAAACCAAATAAACCTTCAGGACCAAATAAACCTCTGTGAAAATAGTCGCATGAAACCCGATTAAGCGGTCACCTAGGATTCGAGGGTCCTCTTCCCCATGGACTGTGACTTGAAGATGACAATAATCTTATCCAGGATTTAATTGTTTTTCAGTGTTCAGAGATGGGCCAGGATAAAGCAGAGACAGTAATTCAAACGGGCATGAAAAGGACACTTGCACCCACCATGAGAAGCCTAAGCTTGAAACTCGGTTAACAAAACCACAACCACAGCCTGCCATGACACCATGTCAACAAAACCTCTGCAAAACCCAGTCAACAAAACCACGCGTCGCCAGACACACCCACCATCACACACATGCCAGACAAAATCGCAACCGCCATGAGAAGCCTAAGCTTCAAACTCAGTTAACAAAACCACAACCACGACCTGCCAGGACCAAACAAACCTTCGCGAAACCAAATAAACCTTCGCAAAACCTATTCAACAAAACCACACGTCTAAAAACCACGAAACACGTGTCAAAAAGCCATTCACCAGACCAACAAAAAATATTTTAAGAGTTCGTCTCCATTATTGAACACCTTCAACATAATTACAACACCTAGTGAGTATAAATTTCCATCATTTTATGTTGTACCAGGAATAAATTCAGTAAACTTTACCACCACTTTAAAAACTTTATTAAGAATAACTTTTAAAAATAAAATAACACGGTCATGTAGTTGACTATTAAAATTATTAAATTCTAAAAATTTAAACATTTATAATGAGGGCACAACTATATCATCCAAGAATTTCTATTATTTTATTCTTATCAAACTACTTATCTACCGAATCTAGAATTTCATCTTTAAGATATTTTATATTGTGTGAAATTCCCCATTGAATGATACTTTAATGTAATACAATATACCCACTTTGCCACACTCTTGTAATAGAAAACGCTCATAATATGCTTTTTTTTTAAGTAAATTCCATATCAATAATCTTTTGCAATACAACTCATCTTCTGAAGTATTTTACTTTTACATAAAGATTTGATATAATATCCATATAGAAATATATGGAATATTTAATTAAATGTTTTAAGAATATTTGGATAAGAGTATAAAAAATGATATTATATAGATTGTGAGGATTAGTTTTAGTAATCTTTTTATCATAAGTATTATATTTAGATGTCCACAAAAAGTAGTAATGTCTTAATTTTAAAAATAGTGATTATTTATATTTTTTAGGAATTATGTTTTAATATTTAATTTTTTTTTTCAATAAATAAATTAATGTAAAATTGATTTAACCTTAAAATTCCAAATTATAAACTTCATAGCTATCAACTACTGAAAATTACAAAATCTAAATGATTAATTTAAAATCGATTATGATCTTGTAAAAAAATAAAAATTATAAACATCATAGTTATCAACCACAAACACAAACAAAAGGTGTACATAATATCATTTCACCATTTATATTTAATCATTAACCACTATCCTCGTTATAAAAAACAATGTAAATACCAACACCCTTTTACTTTAAATGATGATACTTTACACATTCCAAAAGGTGATCGCTCAAGATAATATAGGTTGGAAATTTCATGATAATATAAGGTATTTGACGACAAGCAAATATTCATGGTTAGTTGATAAAACGATGAAATTTTCAAAGATTTAATGGTATAGAGTTTTATCTAATATATATATAGATATAGATTTAATAGAGACATTTTACTAACATTATTCTTAAAAAGAACAAAATAATTTTAAAAAAATGTTTTAAAAGAGAATGGAAAACATATTTTTTAAGGTTATTTTGTTCTTTTAAGAACAATGTTTATTGAGATTCTGGATTGGTTAACTAACAAAGGCTTTCTCAGATTGGCTAATATTTGCGTTTGGGACTGTGCTGGTAATTGAGTGGGTTGGAATTTTCCTGATCTTCCGAATTGTCTAGCCTCCCAAATAAGTTTGTTGATTTCCTTTCTGTCTAGCCTCGCTCCAGTGCATAGCTCAACTAAAGATAGTTGGGGATGAGGCAATTCTGGTTGTTACTCAGTTGCCAAGGGCTTTATAGATCTTCAATCTGGTCAACTTTCCTGTTTCTCCTCGGCGATATGGAAAACTCTATGGTCATCGCACTGCTTGCCCAAGGCAAATTTTTTTACATGGTTGATTTTGCTCAACAAAGCGTTGACTGGTGACAATTTGCTCAAGCGTGGTTTTTATGGCCCCTTCTGGTGTTGTTTTTGCAAATTGGACTTTGAATCAGCAGACCATATCTTTATTGGATGCCAATTTGCTAAGTATGTGTGGAAATTGGTGCTTAACGGTACCTGATTTTCTGCTCCACATAAATCCACTGTTAAAGAATTTTATCTTTCCTAGCACGAGCTGTGTCCTTCTAAAACTGGAAATGAAGCTGTCTAGTTTAACATCTGGCATTCAATACCTAAGATAATCTGGTGGAAATTGTGGCTTTCCAGGAATAATTACATATTCAATAACCAGTTGCCAAATCAGCAAATCATGGTCTCCAAAGCTAAATTGCTAATTGTTGAATCTGTTGGTAAGACGTTTTCCTCTCCTTCTTTGGATGTTGTGTTTTCAACGTGGTTGGGTTCTAGCTTTTGTGAAAATAGAACGGTGGCCTGCATCAAGCCTGCTAGTATTATTCCCTGGAGATTTCGTGGGATAGTGGAAGAATTAAAAACATTTTGGATGAAATCTTCTTCAGCTGCAATTTTTTTCGATGGGGCCTCTAAGGGGAATCTCGGAATCTCAGGTGCTAGGGGCTTTGTTACCTCTAATGATGGACTGGTTGAATTTAGCTTCCGCTGGGGACTCGGACTTATGTCTAATAACCAGGTTGAATGTTACATCCTCCTTATGGCAATTCAGGTTGCTAAAGAAAATGGATTCAAGACAATCCAAGTCTTCGGCGACTCTAAAATGTTGATTAAAGCCTTAAACTCGGGTGATTGCTTCAATAATTCTGCCTTGAACAAATCCTTGCAGAGAATTTGGACTCTATTGAAAGAATTTGATTTGGCTGCCTCTTTCCATATCCTTAGGAAGTTGAACAATCTTGTTGATGCATTGGCTAATAAAGCATGTCTGCTACCTCGAGGGTTCCTTAGTATAAACGGAGAAGCCATCTATCTTCATCCAATTCCATAAATGAGATTCATTAATTTGTAAATTGACCTTTTGAGAGGATCTCCATAGTTTTGGGACCTTTTGAAGGGGTTCTTTTTGTTTGTGTAATTGTGTAATCTGGTCAATTGACATTTGTCTCTTCTGATCGTGGTTTTTCCACATAAAAAAAATAAAAATATATATGTTTGTGTTAAAAAAATGAACAATGTTAGCAAAATGTCTATATTAAATAAATTAAAAAGGTATATATTCCTTGTAACTAACCATTTATCATAGTTATAAGCATTTAAGCACTAACTAAACAACTAAACATGAGAATTAAGAATGAAAATGTCCTCAATTTTGTATCTTTTCACTTGTATGTTCTCTTTATCTTTAATTCATCACCTTAAATAAGAATCCATAGAGACTATATATATCGGAATTCAATTTATCACCATTTAGAGTGGGTATTAACTCCTTATTAAAATTAAAGTTATCAATTTCATGAAGTCTCTTATGTCCTTCTAATAGAGCTTCCTTAACAACTTCCATCATTTCTGGGAAACCTTTGTATTATTTGCTTCCTTACTAGCTTATGAGGGGAGAGAAGTTTCCTTAGTTGACCCTTTTGGACATCCATCATTGAACTTATCTAATTCTATTTTTTTAAGATTTTCTTCATTATGTATTCTCATAATCCAACACCCATGTCCATCTAAAATTTAATCTCAATGTAAGTTGAAGCATATGTGCACAAACCCAACCCGATCCTCTCTATTTTTATGTAGCTGCCAAAGTATTCCCAATATCCTCAAATAATAATATATGTCAAAAATGTAACGGTAGAGTTCGGAAGAGGACCCAAACTATCATTTTAGTGATTGACATCGTATTAGGGTCAAAATATGGGAACCGTGGAATAATAAAGTGTATCACTTCCCCAAAACTAGGGACCCTCAAACATTTTTTTATAATTAATGATTTGAAAACATGACAACAAAAAAACATTTATAGCATAGACATACCTTACAATGATGTTTCTAGATCGAGTAAATCCACTAGTGCAAATCTATGGTAGAATACTCTAACCCATTAAATGTGCATATAACCATTGTTGATTTATACAATAAGTGGAGGCTTATGGCCCCCAACTTTAAGACCTTCAACATTGGAACCTCTTATGATATCTCCATGATGTATGCACCAAGCATAGGAGGGATTGAAATATTTTGACGAAATGGTTTATTTTTATTGCATGCTTCAAAGTAACATGATTTGATTATAAGACATACCTTTTCCCATCACTCCTCCACATAAACATAAGACCAGGAAAACAAATTAAAAATAAATAATATTATATTCTTACAAATGTTGTAGTCTGATAACATAAATTGGTAATCAATTTGTTTCCCTATAAACAAAAGGCATTGTTGGTCCCCAAGGACCCATTATGTATGTTGCTCCAATATGAGCTTTATGTCTACCATAGAATCTCTTAGATTTACCCATAATAACAAGGTTTTCCCATTGAGTAATTTGACCATGATTTTAAAGCATGCATGTTGAGCAAATATTTCTTCAAATAACTTCCTTATAATCCTTTCATCAAACACTTGATGTACATCATCATATTGTAAAGGTTGTGAACACGGTGACCTAATGTTGTATCATACAAGAATTGCATGGAACACTTTGTGTGCAGACCTTCTAGCAAACATTCGACATGCCAACTTTGCTACCACTGTATTGATAAAACAAGAGGTTTCAAAGGGTAGAGGATTAGAGATTCCTAATCCTTCAAACCCAACTCTCCTCATGGCATCTCCCCAAGAAGTGTGCACTTAACAAAGTCAATTTCTTTATCATTCATATCCATATGAGCAACAACAACAACAACAGCAAAAACAATTCAATGATCACATCCTTTTGTTGCATTAAAAAGACAACCCTCTTCTTGAAGCTCACTCAAGGGTGTCTTCTCTACTAAGATGCAATGGAATGATAAAGGTGTCTTCTCTACTAAGATGGAATGGAATGATAAAGTTGTCTTCTCTATTAAGATGGAATGGAATGATAAGTCCTCCAGTAACTTCAACAACCACCATACTAGCCAACTGGTAAAAGTTGGTATAGGATATTATGAAAAAAGTATCCCTTGATTGAATCCCAAAGCCTAATGGAAATATCCAAGCCATTATTAAAACCATGAGTATATTTAACATGATTTTTTATTTTTTAATTATATTAAACATAAAAATAATGTAAAAATAAGAGTTTAAGATTTCTTTCATATAAAATTATTAAAATATATATATAACAAATTAAAACAATTTGCAATATTTATTAAACTAAGTTTTATATAATAATGTAAATGTTTTTAACAAAGTAAAACACAATTTTAAATTAATAAGCATCGATATCAGATAAATCATATTAATTATAAAAGAAACTTGTATACGAGAAAAACATTATTTATTTTGATGCATCACCATATTAGTTTAGGTCAAAATTATTTATTTAAAAAAAGGTGATAACTTTAGGAGAATCTACAAATAAAATTAAAAATTATTTTTTATATAAAATATTTATTTAAAATAATATTGTTTTTGACAGATTAAAAAAAAATTAATAAAATTTTTTTCAACATAATACCATCAATAATATTAATTTGACACACATATATATATTCATCACAGGCTCAATTGGAACTATAGCATTGAGAAAAGGATTAATAGAGGGTGGAAAGCTTCCTAATCTAGCTTTTAATTCCAGCCAAAACCATCTAAGGCTCAAGCGAGGCTGGTATAAAGATACTAGGGCATGGTTAAACCATTGGGAAATCAATAAAAATATTGCATTGCAAAATATTAATAACATCAAAAATATTGTTACTTCTAAGTTTAAAGAGAAACTGTGGTGTGAGAAAGATTTAGAGGCTAAAAGAAAATTAAGATATTATAAGGAGGTCATCAACCCTACTCTAGAAGATCAAAAGTATCTCTATGTTTTAACCAATTCAAAGAAAAAAACTAATATAGCCAAGATAAGAATGAACTCGCATGAGCTCCATAGTGAAACAAGTCATTGGACTTTTCCTATAACACCATGGGTGGAAAGGATCTGTCATCTCTATGAGAATAGGAATATTGAAGATGAAATTCACTTCCTCTTAGAGTGCCCTGCATACACCCACATTAGATCTCAATTTCAGAACCTTTGTTGCAATACCGATCTTCCTATCCTTTTAACTTGTCAAAATTATAGTGAGCTCGGGACGCTTCTCACCAAGATCTTTGAGCATAGGAATAAAATTTTAAAACAAACTAATTAGTTGGTTTCTTTAGGTACATAAGACCAAAGTCTGGTCTTAGTGGGCATTTTTCGCCGCCACCGCCACCACCATGTTAAGGGTTTGTTCTACAATGCTGTTGTGATTAAAATACTTATTTTATTAATCCTTTATCTTTTAAATGGATAATATAGTAATTGACTCATCGTTTCTTTATACTAATTTAAGCAATTGTAATGAATCATATACCACTATTTTTTTTAAAGCAAATGTAATAAATCATATTAAACTCTATTTGTTCCTTTACTTTTAAATGTTATGTGTGCATTTGATAATCAAGTGTTTTTTCTTTAAATCGTATATGTACATTTTGAAAATCTTTGATAAATATTACTATATTGTATTTTATCCTTTCCTTACATGGGAACTTCACAATTCCCATAATTATGAAATATTTCTGTCCCTAACCATAAGCGGAATTCATATGTCCAATAAAATGGCTTCAAATACAAAACAAATTTCCATTTGAATAGAGCTTATACATGAAAGTTAAATGTGTGAGTTATAAACATAGACTTTAGTTTTTTTTCCAAAAGAAAAATAGTTGTTCCTTGTTATTCATAGAATCAAAGGTAACCGATTACAGCACAAGAGGATCTTCTCTGCAGTAGTTATGTCCATACAAAGAGAAAAAAGACAACCTCACCATAGAGATATTACCCCACTAAAAAGTTACAAATACAAGACAATTTGTCAATACATAGAGGGATCAACAGTCCCAATCGATCCTCAATCCAAGGAGAGACATAGAATATCCTCCAAACATCTTCCCAGTCTCCAAAATGTCTACAGAGAAAGCAAGCAAAACCATACATGGGTTATCTGGGGAGGCACTTACGAGAATGCAATACTGAAAATAAGGAGGAGAACAGTGTCTACCTCAGCCATCCAAAAGGATGTGATACTCAATCCTGCCATACTCATGGAGAAACATACATCAAAGATGTAGAAAGGAGTTGGTCAACCCAAAGTCAATAAAACTGAATAGAACCATCCCCAACACATTCACCTTTAGTGAATTATGTGTAATGTAAGAGGCCAGAGGCCAATGTAAGTGCCTTCTTAGATAAGCCATAAGCCTTCACATTGTATTCTCTATAAACATGATGGAGATCAAGATGGTGAACGAAAGATTCCAAAAGTCTGATATTATGACACCACCCATCCATATTGAGAGCGATGAGAGCTGCCTTTTGATTAGCCCAGTTGATGATGGCAATTGAGTCACCAAAAACATGGAGAGACAGAAGACTAAGTTCCTTGGCGATTGCAAGCAGAGCCCACAGTGCAAGTAATTCAAATCGAGTATTAGTGCTTTGACCATAGCCTATTTTAATGCAGAAATAATGACTCTGACTGATCATCAAGTAAACACCTACACCCCCAATCATGTTAGCTAAGGCCCCATCAAAAAAACCAAATGGGTACTACAAAACAGGTGCCTGCCCAATATTTCTCTTTCTTTTTTTATTTTGATCAATCACAGGAAAATACTGAAGCTACTGCAAGATGCTATAACAAATAACATTTGTGTTCGGAGTGAGATCTTCAAAGATAACTCTGTTTCTAGTGAGACACAATTTCCAAGTCATGAGGAATGGGATATGGAGAAGTTCTTTTTCATTTTTAAACCACAAATCCAAATTGACTTCAAATTAGGGCTCATTCCAATCCAAAGACCGATTCAGTCTGGCGCTGAGACAGTGAAAAATATGGCGAGTGAAAGAACAAGTAGAGAAGAGATGATTCACTAATTCTTCATCATACTTACAAAAACTACATATGTTGGGGCCTGGCCATCCCCTTCTTATCAAGTTATCCCAATTCTTAATCCAGTTTGCCAAGCACAACCAAATAAAACAGATCACTTCAAGAGGAATGTTACAATTACAAATGAGATTAATAGTTTGCATATTTGACATAACTTTTGTCACCTTTTGGCATGTTTTCTGTCATGCATATCACTATTCAGCCCCAGGTACGATTATGTTTTGGGTTCATGCAAGTTATGATTTATTTATATTATTTCACGATTTTATAGGTTAAATCTGATGATATGCTAACATATGAAATCGTTATTGCAAATCTTAGTCTTTGGTGAGCCAATGAACAGACCATGCATCCATTCTAGATACGCATAGAGCATATCCATCTCACTGCACAGCTCACCATTCAGTCCGTCGAGCTAATCGCACGCTGGTGCTGATAGATTCAGCCATTTCCATTTTGTTATGAAGATGTTAGTGCTATAAATTGTTCCTAGACTACCACAAGAACAAGCTAACACAATCTCAAAAAGAAAACAAAAATGAAATTGGTTTTTTAATGGTTTTGGTTTAAAACTTTATCAACAAGGAGGTAAAACATAAACAAGATAACAAAGAACTAAATCATGAACAAGTTTGAAAAACTGGGGATCAAACACATCTGAATAAACCATAAACATTACACATAAAAAATTGATTCCATCCACAAGATACAAGCATTTGCATGTGTTAAAACCATTAAAGAAGAAATGAAGTTGTATGTTGAGTAATCATCCATATTATAAACAAAATCAGCATAGCAGGTAAAATGGCTTATCAGTATGTATATAATCAATAATAGTCATCAAACGTACATAAGAGTTATCAGTATTAGCTTGAGATACCACAGCTCTTGAGCCTCTCCTTGAGTAAAAAATCGAACCCTACTTCTATCTCCTTTCCTACTTTAATCCTTATTTCATAAAAAATTAGTTACATAACTGACTAAACTAACTTTGTAGGTCAGGATTCGAAACAGTTACAAAGATAATTGTCTTTTCAAAAATAAACTATTAACTTTTACAAAAATAAACTATTGGACACCTGTCACTAGTAGTCTTCATGGGTTCTTAGCTGCCTCAGCTAACAATGCAATCCTTTCTAAGGCATGTGACCTCCTTTTAGTTATCTGTTGCTCTGCTTCCAAATCTTCAATCTTCTTTGACAATCTCTCGTTCTGCTAGGTCAAATTTTGAATTTTTTGGTTCAATTCCTCAAGCTGGCTTTGAGTCTATCTCTTTCTCTTTAAAGCTTCTTTTGAAACAACAATTAATTCCTGGTAGTGTGTGTTGATGTCATCAAGATCCTCCCTTAGTCTCCTATTAGTCATGACCAATCCCTCATTGGTATTAGTAAGAAAATCCATTTGATATTTATATTGCTGCACAATTTTCTGAATATTTTTAGTTTCTGAATCTATGTACATTCCTTCCTGTAATGTAGAAGTCTTATCTGACGGCCATGGGATATTCATTTTCCTAAAAGTTAAGTCATCAGCTTCCTCATTTTTCATTGCTTCTTCTTCAACAGGAACTTCTGGAGACCTAACTCTTTCAGTGCTGAAATCTATTGACTATTCTACAACCTTATCTCTGCCTGTAGATGACTCTAAAATCACTAACTGCTCTTTCTTAATATGAACTTGCTGAAAACTGAGGCTTTCTTCTTCTTCCATGTCTTCTTGAGATGAAGAATTTTCAATCACGGTGATTTTCTCCTTCATTAATCTAGGGTTTAGAGTATTTTTCATGTTAAGTCTCAGTTTGTTTTTGGCTCTTGTTTTTGGTCTCCACCTTGTTTCTATTTCTCCTAACATTACAAATGATTTCCCCTGAAACTTTACAGCTGAAAGTTGTACACCATCAACTTTCAATCCCGTTACAACATATTTTCCTTTCAACTTTTCATTTGAAATTTGTACATTATAAACTTTCAATTCAGGTGGAACTAGAACCTCTGTCATGTTTTCTTGTACACTTGTGAAGCTTTGATTTCATTCTAATGAACTCCTCTTATCTTTCTGATTTGTAACAGATCTCTGGTCCTTTTCTGCATTCTCTAAAATCTGTTCTTGATTCCCATGAAACACTTCTCTTACCTCTTCACATACAGGCTCTTCAAATTTCTGATTTGGGCATTCCTCTTGAACACCATCCTTTACCAGCTCATTAGTGATTTCTTTCTTTAACCTTTTTTCCAGGCTATACTGCTTGTTCACCTGCCTATTTTTGGGTTGGTCCTCTTTTTCATTATGGAATCCAAACCAAAACAAAAAATAATCCCAAGTTTTTCTCTTCTTTCAAAGGATGGTGCAAACAATCAGCTTCATTAGCCCATGATGAAAAATAGATTGTTGTGTATGATCCCTATGCCCTTTTATATTATTTGACATATTTTGCAGGATTTTCAAAAAGAAAAAGGGTAAATTCATCCTGGAATGTTGATTTAAATGTTGCAAGAATCTGACATGATATTTGAAGACTAGAGCAAATCTTCCCTCACATGTGATGTAGCTTTGTAAAATTCTAATGGCCTCTCTCCACTCATGCTTAAACTTGTCTAATGGTACACCTTTCCCCAAATCTAGGGTTTCGACTTCAGGAAAGAGGAAATATTTTGGATTGAAGGTGAAGGGTATTTTCTTGAACTAGAACTCTCCATCATCTGCTATGCCTGTGGCTTCTGCTATCAATTCTCTTGTCAATTCAAATTTAAGGGTGTCAAATGAAACTGTGTCTTTATCAAAACCCTGAGCAAACCCATATGACACTTCTGGGTTAAATCCATCGATTCTCTGAAAGAAATCAATCCATCCAGCTCTTTGAAACATCGTTGCAAAATCAGGAAAACTTTCGACCCAGCTTGTATCAGTGGGTTCGGCTCTGTTAGTTTTACCACTTTTCTTCATTTTCTGCACTATAACCCTAGACTATGTATTTCTTTAAACCAGTTCAAAAATATTCAAAATGATTCTCTGCAACGATAAAATTAGCATCCAAGCAAATTCGTAACAAACAGGTTTACGATTTTTCAATAATCCTTCCAAAACCAGCACCGTGTCAATGGAGACCACGAATATGTCAATGATTTCAATCCCTAGTCATACAACTATCATGATGATGAAGTCAACTCTTGAATATGTGGTATTATATCTTCGATAAGTGTTCAAAGGCCTTCAATACTTTACTCTGCAACCACCACGATTTCCAACCGCTTCCTTCAATAATTTTACCAAATGAAAACCTGACAAGTATGACCACGATCCTTGCAACTTCTCATACACCTATCATAATCATCACTGGGTTTTGAATATGCGCTATCATAAATGTCCAAAAATTTCAAGTTTTAAAGAATTCTTGTATATCGTTTCTAAACCACTTATTCTATGATTTTTTATGCTTTTATGGTATTTTGATTCAGACATGTACATTTTTTATTATTTGAACAGTTGCTTGAAAGACTTACTTTAATCATCATGTTCTTCAGAATTTTCACACCTATGGACTACTAGTTCATCCTATACTTGCTATCAAAACTTGACTCTTAAATATTGTTTAGGACACTCCAGAGTAAGTGGAATTTGTTCTTGTGGGGAACATTATTTATCCTTTATGGAGAAGATAGACTGAGAGACCAAGGAACACCTTTCAGTTATTCTCTTTTTGACATAATTTATGGTTCAGACCACAGTAAAAAAATACTTATAAATTTGCTTTAAAATTTGAATTATGTGTTTAGCAGGGCTTATCACGCTCTAGTACCAATCGACTTCCATATATTCAAAATCTTTATACAAGGCAAACCCGTCGAGGAACTGAACAGGCCTGCTGGCAGCAGGTCAATGCTAAGTAACAACTTAAACACAAGGAAATTCAATAAATACAAGTAAACCCGTCAGGGTACTGAATAGGCTCGCTGGCAGCGGGGCTATGCTTGCATGGTACCAAGATAAACCCGTCAAAGTACTAAACAGGCCTGCTGGCAGCGGGGCAATATCGGGTAAAAGACATTTGGTTAATGCACCACTATGAACATGGTTCGTATAACAATGATACTCTAAAGAAAATCTCTCAGAATTCATGAATAACATGTCAAGGCTAGTTGTTTATGATGTCATTAGAGAATGGTTGTAAGTTGGGCTTTGATCCGGCCATCTACTTCAACTAAAATCTAGGATATGATTATCCTAGAAATGGGACCCATAGCTGTAAATCTCACAAACTCTAGGGTGAACCCAAAAATTCTTGAGATGGCAAGAGATATCTACAGTTATGTTCTCATCACATGATAAATGATAAATTTACATATCTACATATCTGAGCACTGTTATTTTTTTAAAATGTATATATATGAATCATTTCCATTTATTAGTTAGTCTTTCTTTTTCTTACAAAAAATCACAACAGCATGATTGAACTTTTATTAATTTATTTTGAAATTACTTAGTTTTCTTGTATGGCTTGGGGACATGCCATATCTTTGGTTTGGGGGAGGATTAGACTATCTGTCCTTATTTTTATAAGTTACTTATAAAAGACTCATTTTTCTTGGCCAAATGACAAAGTGTTTGCAGGACAATGCAAAAAGCGAATCTGGTCTTAAAACCATGGACGAATAAGGGAAAGCCCAATTAAAAGATCAAGAGAATTGTTCTATATAATCTCCTTATGGGCTGGCGGCCTAGGAAAATCCATGATTAGCAGCAGTCTGATCTAGCAAAGATCATTTTTACAGAAATCTATATGAAGAATCATATGAAGGGTCGAATGCTAGTATGAATGAAAAGCCAAATGATGATCTGAATAAAACTGTGATATTTTAGCACCTATGGTTAAGTGTTAACTTAATTTTTGTTTGGGAAAAAAGTTAAAATTTGGTTGAGTCGTACCATCACTATTAAAGTCACATCCATAAGGGCATTATAACTAATCTCAATCCATGATTTAGTATGGTTTAGATCTAATACGATCTCGTCTTACTTCTATATGGGTGTGATTTTACCTTAGGGTACTTCCTAGTCATCAGTGCATTGCCATCACCCCCATCCTATTATTCACTCGCACGCATAAGCTATCAAATAGTCGACCCTCTCGTTAAAACAAGGCTATGGTTATGAATATGGTTATGCATTTGTATTAAGTTAAACGTTCAACCTGTCCAAATTTTACTTTGGACATGGTTGAACTAACTGAAACTTTATAAACTCATTGAATTACGTAACTAACTGAAATTTTATAAACTCATTGAACTACTCATATTTGACAGCACATGTTTCAAATATTGCCATAATGGCACGATCATCTAAACATGCCGAGTTGTTTGTGTAATCATTTGATCGATTGAATGAGGTGCATTTTAAATCAACGTTGTGTGAACCTCTTTCCATTCTATTGCTTTCAATAACCGTTACCACTATAGAGTTTTTTAGCCACCTTTCCTCTATACTCCCTGCAAACTCTATATCCTAGTCTCTACTTAACCATGCCACGCTGCTTTGAACCTAAGAGCTACCAAGACTTATTCCAGTTGCCAGAGTTTAGAGAATGCTGAGAAGTCTTTTTTAGAGCTGGTTGGAACCCATTTCTTCATCTTCTACAAGGGTATGATGAGGAAATCTCACTACTTTTTGTGATGATCTTCGATGGAAAGAAGGAAAGGGTTGGCTATCTTGTCTTTTCAGTTACTGAGGAATCAATCGCGCGCACAACCAAGCTTACACGGGAGGGAGATCGATGGCACAAGCACTAGTTTTTTCCACAGGAATCTCATAACTTTGCCCTTAAACCTGATTTTTGGCATGTGACGGGCAAAAAGGGTTTTCATCGTAATTGGATAAAACCTTAGTTCCTTAATCCCTTAATGTTCATCATCCATTTGATTACTTGTGAAGGTAAGTTCACCATCTTTAAGTCCTTTCATCTCCGTTTATTAGCCCATTTCATTAATAAAAAACATCTCAATTTCCCTTTTTACTTTCTTAGGAGCCTAGAAAAGATGTCGAACCAGGTTAAAAAGAATACTGTTAACCCTAAGGGTAACTTATACCATCATAGTTTGATCAAGCTCTTAATCTTAGATCAGCTTAAGGAGCAGGGTCAACCCTGGGATACCTTCATGTTTAAAGTTCTTAATCCCCATTTAAATATCCGAAAATTCCTTCGACATCTTCATCATCAAGAATCCATTCCATCCCCATCATTAGAGAAGAAAAGCCCCAATGTTGTTCATCTTTATGATGACACATCGGAGACGAGTTCGTCCACTCACTCTATCCCTATATCTGCTGAATTTATACCCGTACAATGACCTCGGACTAGAGATCAAAAGGAAAAATTTGGTAAGTCTATGGATCAGTCCACTATCTGGACAACTCATTTAGACAGTGTGTCCAAATCAGGAAAACCTGACATTACTTCACCTCTATTCGCCTTGGCTAGCGTTTCAGCTGAAATTCTTGAAGATGATGATCATGAGACCATCCCTGCACCTGTTCATGAAACTATTTCTACTCCTATTTATGATTTGGGTCCTGAAATACAAATTTTGACTGTTGATCTAGAAGTGCCATCCAAGGAGATGAGCCCCCCACAAGAGTTTGAGAAGCCTACAGAGCCATCTACTCCGCATCAGCCAATGGTAGATCAATTGACTCAGGAATTGGCTCAATCAGTTAGCCAAAATGAAGAGTATGCTAAGATGATCGCAAGTCTTGTTCGAGTACACAGGGTACTCCCAAAAGACCGAACACCTTGAGTAATCACTTCACACAAATAGATCACAAATCAACACATCGATGTTTGTCACGTGGTTAAAACCCTTGAGAGCAAAACAGTCCACGACCCTAGCCAAATAACTACTTGTAGTAATTTATTATGCAAAAGAAAGAAAGTTACATATGAGCTTCTCATAATCGATCAACTAGCCAAGGACCCTCCATTCTCTTTAAATAGAGATCGGGGACCAATCGGGTGTTAAGCCATAGATCAATGGTAGGTATGGTCTAAGAGAAGTTGAACCATCGGATCACTCTATGTCTAGAACATATCGTGACCGTCGGATTAGAATATTTACAAATGCATACTAATGCATACTAAAGAAACACACTTTTACCTAACGGATATATTACACAAGTTGATCTTAACTAACTCCTAAGTGTCTAAATATCCTAACATACCCCCTTAAGAACAACTTGGGATAGAATTGAAGGATTTACAAAAGTGACACTATTAGGAGAAGGAAGGAGGCATTAGAGCCTATCCCCCCTTAAGGACACATTCCTGAACTCCTAACATAGATCGAAGTTTAGAAAACTTCGCTCCTGTAAGAGACTTGGTGAAGATGTCTGCAACATGATCATCTGTAGGGCAATAGAGAATTTCAAGAACACGATCATGAACAATATTTCTGATGAAGTGCATGTGTAGCTCAATGTGTTTGCTACATTGATGTAGAACTGGATCTTTGGAAATCTTGATGGCACTTTGATTGTCGTACCAAAGTGGAGTAGGCTACTGCTGCTCAAATCCAAACTCTAAAAGGATCTATCGAAGCCATAAAGCTTCCTGACTGGCATTAACTACGGCTCGATATTCTGCTTCTGCTAAAGAAAGAGAAAGAGCTTGTTGTTTCTTACAAGCCCAAGTGCAAGTCCATATCCCAGACTGAAAACATAACCTACAGTAGACTTTCGATCATCAAGATCGTCGGCCCAATCTGAATCAGTGAAACCAACCAACAAAGGTTTCCCTCTGTACTGTAATGAATCCCAAACTGAATTGTACCTCGAATATATCGAAGTGTTCTTTTTGTTCCTTTCCAGTGACTTTCATGAGGTGTTTGCATATAATGGGAAACATGACCAACGGAAAAGGAAAGGTCGGGACATGAATGATTCAAGTATAAGAGACTACCAACAAGCTGACGATACAATGTGGCATCTACTTTAAGGGAAGTACAAGTGGCAAAAAGTTTGACTCCATACTGGAAGGGAGAAGGGGCAGGTTTGCAATCTTCCATGTGAAAGAAACGAATAAGTTCACAAGCATACTTATATTGGGAAAGAAAGATTCCTTCTTTGGTTTGTAAGACTTGGAGACCAAGAAAATAATGCAAATGTCCTAAGTCTGACATTTCAAAATTTTGCTTAAGATTGGATTTCACATGGGTTATAAGTTTAGGGTCACTACCAGTAAGGATAAGATCATCAACATAAAGAACAAGTATGATGAGACAGTTTCCAACTTTCTTGGTATAGACATTGGGGTCACAATTGCATCTAGAAAAACTAGTGTAAAAAAGAAAGCTATCCATTTTGGCATACCAAGCTTTAGGAGCTTGCTTAAGGCCATATAAGGATTTCTTAAGGAGACAGACAAGGCTTTAGTTATCCTAAACATATCCAGGAGGTTGTTCCATGTAAATTTCCTCCTATAAATCACCATGTTAAAAGGTAGACTTGACATCCATTTGATGGACTTCCCAGTCATGTAAAGCTGCAAGGGAAAGAACAAGGCGGATGGAATTCATTTTTGCGACAGGAGCAAATGTTTCATTGTAGTCAATCCCTTCAACTTGGGAAAAACCTTTGGCAACTAACCTTTCCTTAAGTCTTTCGACACTTCCATCTGATGCATACTTAGTTCTGTAGACCCATTTACATCTGACAATTTTTCTTCCTTTTGGAAGAGAAATAAGATCCCAAGTATCGTTTGCCATTAAGGAACAATATTCTTCATCCATAGCTGCATCCAAATATGGATTTCTTGAATCTTCTGCAAAAGTTTCTGGATCATGATTCTCGAAAACTTGAGCCAAAAGAGAAGAGGCTTGCTGAAATTGAGAACGTGTTTGATGTTGATTTCTAGGATCACCGACAAGATCACCAGCTGCTTCACATGTTGAACAGACCCATCAAGGAAGCATTGGTGCTGGTGCAATTGGATGAACATGAGCAGGCAGAGGTGGATTTTCATCCTCACTGTCATCATCAAAAACTAGAGTTGGAAACCTGTCAAGGAATTTGGAAGAAGAAGAAGAAGAAGGCACAATCACCGAATCAAGCTCGCAGGCCAAATATGGCACACTCGCCAAGTTAGGCTCACAGGACAAGAGATTTTCATCAAATTTAACATCTCTTCTAATGATTATATCATGAGAATGTGGATGAAGAAGTCTATAACCTTTTACATCTTCAGAATATCCAACAAATATGCACTTTTCACTTTTAGGCTACAATGCTTTCCGTTTTTCATCAGGAATGTGAGCCCATGCTTCACAACCAAACACACGAAAGTGAATTACATCTGGTTGAATTTTACTCCGTGCTTCTTCCAGTGTTATACCTTGTAAAACTTTAGTGGGTGTGCGATTAACTATGTAATTTGCACAATTTATGGCCTCAACCCAATATTGAAGACTTAGTCCCTTAGATTGGATCATACAATTAGCCATTTCTTTTAAAGTGCAGTTCTTCCATTCAACTAACCATTTTGTTGTGGTGTATATGGAACAGTGTGCTATTGTTGGATTCCTTGCTCAGTGCAGAAAGTAGTGAACTTGTTGTTAACATATTCTCCTCCATTGTCAGATCTTAACTTAATAATTTGATGACCAGATTGTTTTTCAACAAGGGCCTTGTAGGCCAAGAACATGTTAAATACTTCGATCTTAAGTTTTAGGAAGTAAACCCAAGTGCGTATGGAGTAGTCATCAATGAAAGTTAAGAAATATTTGAAACCAGAAAAGGATGCAGATGGAAGAGGGCCACACAAGTCACTATGCACAAGCTCCAAGGGAACTGAGGCATGCCAAGAGGCACGTTTGTCAAAATTGTATCGATGATGTTTTCTGAGTACATAAACGGAACAAACACCATCCTTGCAAGATACCATCAAAAGACCAGTCACCATATTGTATTTATATAGTTGTTGCAATGAGCGATAATTTAAGTGACCAAATCGCTCATGCCAAAGTTTGCTCAAGTTATCACTATGAGCAACAAAAAATGAAGGAAAAGGTGATGACCCAAAGTTGTTAAATTTGTACAACCTGGTAATATCATCAACAAGTCCAATAGCAAGGACATTTTGAGGATTTTTAAAATCCTTGATTACAACTTGGTGAGGTGTAAATGTCACAGTTTTACCTTCACCTGAATGAGTAATTTGATAGACTGATAACAAATTGTAGGAAATGTTTTGAACACATAGTACATCACTGAAATGACCATTTTCTACTGGAACTGTTCCAGATCCTACAACACTTAGAGATCTATCATCACCATCAAATATTTGTTTGGTGTTACATTCATGCATAGTAGAAAAGATGGCTTGATCCTTAGCCATATGATAAGATGCTCCAGAATCAATGAGCGATTCAATTGAAGTAGAAGAAGAAGATGCAGTATAAGAGTAACCAGAAGCACAAAGTGCATGTCCATAAGAGGTAGATTCTGAAGATGAATCTAGGCTGATGTGGTGCTTCTTCATTGCTGCTTCCAAGGCTGCCATCTTCTTGGAACACTTAGATTCATCATGATTATATTTCCCACAAAAATTGCAATGACGCTCATTCTTCTTTCCTTTTGGCTTGGATCCTTGTCAGTTTTTAAAGAAGGATCGGACTGAGAGGGTTTGGGACCCTTGTTGTTTGGCTTATTATTGCAAAAATTATGTTTCTTGGGAGGCTTGGACTTTTCTTTCTATTGGGACAATAAGGCTTTCCCACATGTATCTGCATTGTTAATTATTCCAAGATGAATGAGCTTATTGTTGGGCACCGTTTTGACCCCTTTTTGCCACTTAGATATCTTTCATTTCCCTTCATAAACCTCCATAATGATTAGAAAAGCTTTAAAGATTTCCCATGAACCTTGGTTAAAGAGGTATAATGTCATTACTTGTTAATAAATTGAGTTTTAGACTTTTTAAGCATTTTAAACTAGGATTTTTATGTAGATTACGGGATTTACTAACTTCCCGTATTACCTCCAAGATTGAGCATTTGCAGGACAGCTAGGAGGGAACTGGAGGATAGAGAATGGATCCTTAGTGTCCACAGATGGATGAACATTCAACGGTTAGGTGATGTGTCCTGTACAGATGTCAAGTCAACTTCAGTCAAGGGCGGCCACCTGTTCTACATCCAGCACAAAAGAAGGAACAGTTTTTTATTTTGTGGAGTCTCACGATTCTAATGAGGATCTCGTTAGCTATGTTCATTAATTAAGTTGCAGAATTATAGCATTTCTAGTTGTGTTTCGAATTTGTATAAATCCTTCACAAAACAATGAATAAGGATCACGATTTTGAAGAGGAACGCATTTTTGCTTCTGAACTACGTGGTATTACTGTGTAAAACAATTTATGGTGAATGCATATCAAGTTTTAGTACTGTAAATCTTTTACTGTGTGTGGAGCAAGGCTTTGGAGGGCCCCCATTGTTGAGTTCTCACACTTTTACATTGCCGGTGTAGCGATTTGGTGATTGCAGCGATTTCCTGTTGATGCAAATTAATTAAATCATGTTATTGGTATGTGTTAAACCCTATAGTTTCTAGTTTATCATTTCAGGATAAATTCAATTAAGTTTCTGATCGATTTCATTACTGCTCTGTTCTTTCATTTCATGGTTCAAATTACAATTTCTATCGTGCTGTATATCACTAGCAATATTGGATAAACGCTGTTCTTTTACTGATTAAATATTGGAAGCATGAATGGATCAGACCACGATATTCTGAGTATTATATATTGTTGTGTATTCAATGGTGAAGTGGTAAAGGACATTTACAAATTATGAACACTATCTTGTAAGAGAAATTAATTGGTATTTGTTCATTCAGCGCTGGTAGAACCTTGTAGTCTGTAGCCTAGGTTTAGATTTGCTATTTAAAATTGTTTTTTTTAATCTCAATCCTTTTTGCTTTCCTAAATCAAATACTGTGTGCTTAAAAAGAAACAAATGAAATCACCCTTGTAAAAGGATTTTGTGTCTGTAAGTTGCAGTATTCTTTTCATCTGTCAGTAGATTTAATTTACAGTTAGCTAAATTCCAGATAAGTATAGCTCCTAAGTCCTAAAACCTGGATGTGTCTCAAAGTTTACTGACCCGAATTGATTTAAATTTAAGTTATAATTCACATTTGTAGATCAGAGCCCAACATTTTGGCGCCGTTGCCGGGGAGGCACTGTAGAAGCAGACTTAGGAACCTTAGTTTTCTGATAAAAACAAAAATTTCAAACAAAAACACAGAATAGGTTTTACTTTTATGTCAAGACTAAGAGACGAGAAAGGAAGATTTCTTAAAAACCCCCCAAAAACAGAACTAACAGGAGCTTCTCTTCCAAAAGGATTCATCTCAACAGTAGGTACTTCTAAAATGGCCGAGGAAGAGACAGGAAAAGGACCAATTGCCGAATAGAGAAGGGAATATGAGAAGATGCTGGAAATAGAGAACAAATGCAGACAGGAGAGAAGAGAAGAGGAAAGGCGACATGAAAGAGAAGAAGAGAGGAGACATGACAGGGAAGAAGAAAGGAGACAAGAGAGGGATGAAACAACTGATCAGGAAGCCACTTTCAAATTCCCCATCCTAGATACTAGTATTATCTTAGGGGAAGATGTAAAAATGAAGAACATTCCACCCTTTGTTTTACCAAACTTCTATGGCCTGACCTCTGAAGATCCTAACTCTTTCCTATTCGAATTTGACATCTTGTGTCGAACATATGGGTATACTGATGACACCCATAAGCTCCGTCTTTTCCCTGCTACCGTTAAAGCAGCTGCCTTGAAGTGGTTTATGGGCCTAGGAGAACATTCTATTACTAGCTGGGATGAAATGAGGAAGATCTTTCTTCGGAAATATCAGGCCTATTGCAGATCAAAGGATCTCAAAGATGACATCTTTGGAATGACTCAGCAGGAAGATGAGAGTTTGGAGGAGTATTTGGAAAGGTTCTCATACAATTTACAGAAATATAAATACAATTCTTTAACATCAGAGATGATTAGAACAATATTTGTGAAAGGGATAAGAGAAGAATATTTAGATATTTTAAATGTTATGGGAAAAGGTGACATTTCTTACCTTCCATTTGATGAGATACAAGATTTATGTCAGAAATATTCAAGAGGTAAGGCTAGGACTGGAAAAAGAGACATCATTACCAAAGTAAATAAGTCTGCAAACAGTGGTATTTCTAGGGCTGAGCTTGGAAATTTGCTAGAAGATTTCAAGACTGATTTATTGAGTACATTGGGCACACAGGTTGAAGTAGCAAAAACCAAGAAAAGACAAGAACAACAGGACCAGCAAGATCAAGCCTTGTCCATCTTTTGTCCTAAGTGTAGAAAGAAGCACCCACTCAAAGAATGTCCTTTAAATGCTGTTGAAATTTGTGGTTTATGTACTTTTAATCATAAAACTGATGACTGCCCTAGATTGAAAGAGTTGCAGACAGCTCGAATGGAGGAGAATCAAAGCATGGAGTCTCTCTACTTCATGGGACAACGAAGACCTTGGCAGCCACGATTCTCAGGTATGTCTCAAGACCCTATGCAACAATTTAATGCAAATTATCAAACTCCTATTCAGAATTCATGGAGTGCACCCATGCCTTGGCAAACTTGGTCTCCTCCCTTAGCCCAATCTGCTCCGAATTGGAGAGGTTATGCTCATGGTAACTAGACATACTAGCAAGCTTATTTGCATCCTTATCAACAACCTTCAGCCTATCCCCAATACCAGCAGCATCAAGTCCAAACTCCTTCTTATCAAGCCCCATCTTACCAAGTCCCATCTTTCCAACAACCCAATATGGCTCCTCAATTGGGTCCACCACCTCAACAACTTCAATTGCCATCCAATTAGCCTCCACCTCGGCCTACACAACTACTAGCTCAGCCAATTCCAAATCCAAACAATAAAACAGAAAGACCTATGTATAATGTTGATGATGGAATGGCACTTCCCTACTCAGTTCTTCCACTGCAAAACATTACTTTAAGATCTGGGAAAACCTTGCAAAAAGAATCTCCTGTTATTTTAGAAGAACAAACAGAAAATGAGAAAAATTCAAAAAAATTAAATACAGAAA
>LPNX010654927.1:886013-914491 GCA_001517045.1 Pseudotsuga menziesii
TCAACAGAAGGGACCTGATTACTAGACCTGATTACCAGCAATACAGGAGATTTTTAAAGACAGAGGGCCCTGACTTTTGGTAAGGCAGAAGAGATCTACAAAGAGACCTGACTTTCAGTGAAGCTGAAGGAATTTGAGATAGCAGCAGACAGAAGACATCAGAAGGACAATCAGAATACAAACCATACGAAAACAAGAAGCAAGCTCATCATTCAGGAACATCAAGCAAGTCTGTAAGAATTTATAGTTTTGTGTTTAAAAAGTTTCAGAATTCTTTTTGTTCTTAAGTGATGACATTTTACCAATTATTGCAAGATTGACTACCTATTATTTCCATTATTCTGATAAGTCTCTGCCAATACCTTATTTTCCTTTCATTAGTCTCTGTCAGCACTTCATTTTTTTCTCATCTCTGCCAACACTTCATTTTCCACCTTAGGGGTCAGGATGGTTGTCAGGATCAAACCCAAGGAAATTTTAAAAAAAAATCCAACATCTATACTGGACTCTACAGGATATATACTACATTTTACAGGACATACATTGCATTCTACAGGATGCATATTGCATACTACAGGCAGAGTTTCAATTGGGTTGAAGATAAACAAGGTCTCTTTCTCAGCAAAAGTGAAACATTAACATAAAAGAATTTCAAAGGTCTCCTTTGTATATGTATAGTACATCATGCATTGGTTAATTTGAGGAAGAAAACAAGGCATATATACATCTTCAGCACTTTCCTTTTTTATGAAAGAAAAAGGTTTATTAGAGAAAAGAAAGCTTCTTTTATACAACCTGTTTATTAAACATTGGGTATATAACGAACTGAAGTATATATTGCCAATTTATGTATTAAACATTGGGCATATAAAGAGATTGATATATTTTATCGAAACCTTACTTTTATTTTCTGTCCTAAGTAAATAATCAGATGGAAATGCCATATCATGAAATGATGGAAGAAAACGTGGAATGATGCCCACGACAGCACATAAAAGAGATTAATTTCTGCATTATATATCACGATTTGGTCATTCTCTTAGAGGCCGAGTCCAATTTTTTTTGCTCTACAAAATCGATTGCTGTATGAAGATAATTGACAAAAACAAAGAGGCCATGAGCTACAGGAAGTTTAAATATACCATTTGCTGAAGACAATTGACAGTGGGAAGAGGCCGTAGGTTACAGAGACACCAATTGTTGAAGATAATCGCACAGGAAAGAAGACAGCCAGTGAAAGAGAAGCTGTGGATACACCAATCTCTGTGAAAATCGTACAGGAAGAAGTAAAAATGGTTACACCAGAGAAGAGGTAAGCTAAACCCCTTTTCTTTGCTGGATACTCTGTTTTAGACCAACAAAAACTTCACAAATTCAGAGTATTGTTGTGGGAAAGGAAGATAGAAACAGAGTTAAAGGTTCAAAGGTTCCTGTTCTCCTTTTAAATCCAAAATGTCAGCTAGATTGAAACCAGCAACATTTAATCCCAATGATATTCATGAAAGTTGCCTTGAGATTTTTGCAAATAAGCAGTGGATCAATTTCTTTGAAAAATTTAATGGGCACAATGAGCAGGCTAGTCTAGTTTTTGCTGAGACCTTCGATGGAGAAAGAGTTAAAGTGGGGAATTTGCAATTTAGACTGTCAGAAGACATCCTAGCTCAAGTTACTGGCCTGCCACAGCAGGGGGAAAGGTTCTTCAAAACTAAACAGTTTAAAGAGAAAGTATGGATGCCATTTTTATGTAGGTCTAGGGCAGGATCAGTCAATTGGAAAAAAGGGATACCAAGAAGTTGGCTAGTTCATCCATGGGATGAGATAGTTTACATCATTCAGAAATTTGTTACTTGTGAAGGCAGATTTAGCATTGTTTACCTTCATCACATCAAGCTGCTACAACATCTAAAGGGTGAATGTGAAATCAATATGCCTTACTTCCTGCTTCAGAGTCTAACTAAGATGGCTAAGGCTGTCCAAAGGCATCCAAAAGACAAGGTAACAAGTCTTTTCCACTGTGGTCTTATTAAAATCATTATCCAGCATGAATTACAAAGACAGAATTTGACATGGTCAGGGTTTCTAGTTCATAATCAATTTGAAGAGCAGGAAGAGTTACTTGAAGAAGGCTCAAAGGAATATGAATTGCTGATGCTGACATACCCTGAGGCAACAAGCTCAAAACCGCCAAAGGTGAAGAAGAAAAAGAAGGAAGTATTACTGATTACTGATGATGAGGATAGCTCTGAGGCAACAAGTTCAAAACAGCCTCAGAGAAGGATACAAACTAGAAGTGTGAAGAAGAAAGAAAAACAGTATCAAAAACAAGATCAGCTCTTCACCACCTATCAAACAAAGTCAAGAAAATACAAGCAAGCTCAAAGTCAATCAGCATTAGAAGATGAGGAACATATACAGACTTTAGAGAGTCTAGGAGAAGATCCAGCAGTTGAAAAAGGACAAGATATCCTAGATCCTGATGAGGTGATCAGGAAAACAAAGAAGATCAACCTCTTCTTAGACCAGCAGGAAAAAGAAAAAGGAAAGAAGTTAAAATAGGAATTACCCAAAGGTTCAAGTTCTCTCTTCTCAGAACAACAGGCTATGGAAGAGGAAAAAGAGCATTCAGCACAAGAGCATGGAGAATTGGGTATGGATGCAAATTCTAAGCAGCTTCCAATAAAGATGAAGAAAAAGAAAGCTTCCAAAAACAGTAAGGAGATCAAGAGATTGAAACTTGAGCTAAAGGAACTTGAACAAAAGAATGAGAAGTTAAGGGAAGTTAATTGGAAGCTAAAGGTTCAGAGAACACGCATCACTAAACAAGCCTATAGATGGTACAAGCAAAGGAAGATTTACAAGGCTAAGTATGAAAGGTTGAAGATCCTCTATGCATCTCGGGAATCAACAGATGCATCATCACAGACAGAAGACTAGAAGCAGAATAAATAGCAGTAAAATTTTGGTTTTTGAACAGGATCAAAGTTTTTGGCATGAGGACATGCAGCAGTTTCCTCTTGGGGGAGATGTTGGGCACCGTTTTGACCCATTTTTGCCACTTAGATATCTTTCATTTCCCTTCATAAACCTCCATAATGATTAGAAAAGCTTTAAAGATTGCCCGTGAACCTTGGTTAAAGAGGTATAATGTCATTACTTGTTAATAAATTGAGTTTTAGACTTTTTAAGCATTTTAAACTAGGATTTTTATGTAGATTATGGGATTTACTAACTTCCCGTATTACCTCCAAGATTGAGCATTTGCAGGACAGCTAGGAGGGAACTGGAGGATAGAGAATGGATCCTTAGTGTCCACAGATGGATGAACATTCAACGGTTAGGTGATGTGCCTGTATAGATGTCAAGTCAACTTCAGTCAAGGGCGGCCACCTGTTCTACATCCAGCACAAAAGAAGGAACAGTTTTTGATTTTGTGGAGTCTCACGATTCTGATGAGGATCTCGTTAGCTATGTTCATTAATTAAGTTGCAGAATTATAGCATTTCTAGTTGTGTTTCGAATTTGTATAAATCCTTCACAAAACAATGAATAAGGATCACGATTTTGAAGAGGATCGCATTTTTGCTTCTGAACTACGTGGTATTACTGTGTAAAACAATTTATGGTGAATGCATATCAAGTTTTAGTACTGTAAATCTTTTACTGTGTGTGGAGCAAGGCTTTGGAGGGCCCCCATTGTTGAGTTCTCACACTTTTACATTGCCGGTGTAGCGATTTGGTGATTGCAGCGATTTCCTGTTGATGCAAATTAATTAAATCATGTTATTGGTATGTGTTAAACCCTGTAGTTTCTAGTTTATCATTGCAGGATAAATTCAATTAAGTTTCTGATCGATTTCATTACTGCTCTGTTCTTTCATTTCATGGTTCAAATTACAACTTCTATCGTGCTGTATATCACTGGCAATATTGGATAAACGTTGTTCTTTTACTGATTAAATATTGGAAGCATGAATGGATCATACCACGATATTCTGAGTATTATATATTGTTGTGTATTCAATGGTGAAGTGGTAAAGGACATTTACAAATTATGAACACTATCTTGTAAGAGAAATTAATTGGTCTTTGTTCATTCAGCGCTGGTAGAACCTTGTAGTCTGTAGCCTAGGTTTAGATTTGCTATTTAAAATTTTTTTTTTTAATCTCAGTCCTTTTTGCTTTCCTAAATCAAATACTGTGTGCTTAAAAAGAAACAAATGAAATCACCCTTGTAAAAGGATTTTGTGTCTGTAAGTTGCAGTATTCTTTTCATCTGTCAGTAGATTTAATTTACAGTTAGCTAAATTCCAGATAATTCTAGCTCCTAAGTCCTAAAACCTGGATGTGTCTCGAAGTTTACTGACCCGGATTGATTTAAATTTAAGTTCTGATTCACATTTGTAGATCAGAGCCCAACATTTATCTTGCTCTCTAATTAAGGAATCACAAAAGGATTCAAGACTAGGCTGTTGATAGCTAGCTACAGTCAAGGATTCTTTCATGGAGTAGAATGTAGATACAAAAACAGAATATGCAGGTCCAAGTTTGGAAATAATATGATAAATACATTGTTTGTCTTCTTTCTTAATATTGCATTCTGCACATAAGAGTCTAAGAGTTTTATACTTAGATAAATAGTCTTGAATGCATGAAAAATCATTGGGTTCAAGGAAATCAACTCATTTTCAAGTTGATGACCCCGAATTTCATTGTGTTTACCAAACACAGATTCCAACTTTTCCCAAGCTTTATTAGGTTCATCAATTCCAGATATGAATCAGTAGAGATTGACATCCCATTCAATCCATGAGCTTCATCACATCTATTTGCCCATTTAATTTTCTTATCATCATTAGTGGGTTCTGTTTATTTCCCTGAGGTTATCCTAAAAAGTCCTCTACTTCGCAGAACATCCTCCATACAAGATTTCCATGAGAAATAGTTAGAACTTGTACGTATAATATCACAAGGGGAAGCTATACTATAAAATAATGACTAAAAGAATAGAAACTAACTATCTGGATGCAAATAGCTCGAAAAAATATGCGGTTTAAAAAAAACGGCACTGAAAATTGATTCTGGATGATTAAGTTATGCTTGATCAAAGAAAATGTTGAAGATGTCCTCAATAGTGACGTGGCAGATATTAACTTAACCAACTAAAAAAAAGAACCCCCCTCTTCCCTAGTAAAATCCATGATTAGCAGCAATCTGATCCAGTAAAGCTCATTTTTACAGAAATCTATATGAAGAATTGTAATCTCACAGATAACATAAGGTTATCAATAATACATACCAAAACATACATACATAACAGAGACAAGAGATAAGAACAAGTAGATGAATTAACAGATTATATTAACATGAGAGGGTCCATACAATACAGAGAACTAAACCGAGTTCTCTTCTGGCTCAACAGCCTAATATATATGATTACAAAACAACTACAAAATAACTACATGTCGGTTCGGTGAACCGACACGACCCTAGGTGGCCGACCTAATCTCTAGTTTAGTCGGCCAGCCGACTTAGTTGGCCGATCGACTAAGTCGGCTATCATTCAAGTCGACTTACCGACTTGCTCCTCCAACATCTCCCCCACAAACAAAACATTTCTTCGTCTTGAAGAAACAGGGAGGTACCAAAATCTTCCTACCTGTCTTAGTAGTCATTATGATGTGCTTGGTCTTCATGGGCTGTGAAGTCTGATGGTCGGTATTTTCTGTACACAGACTTCGACAATTACTGGAGCTGTCACTGCTAAGTGATGTTGGAAATCCGTCCAACTTTGCAAAAATTTTTTGATGTCGATGGTGAGTGTAGTCAGACTTGATAAGATCGACATCTTCTCTGAAATGGAGATTTCAACTATTCTCTCCATGTCGGGACCCATAAACTGGTCCTTCTCCTCTGCAGTCTCTATAAGTCGTTTCATCTGCGGGCAGATGATGTCAACTTTTTCCAAGTTGGGGATAGCTTGGTGCACCCACTGATGAGCTTCCCGCTCGAGTTTCTGTAGTTTGTCTCTGGCACCATTTGATCTTCAATTGTGCTTCTAAGTGCTATATCAGTGATCTTCCTCTTCTCAAGCGCTTGGATCTCCTGTCGGGTCTGCCTGGTTTGTTGATAGACTTGCCCATAGTAAGTAGGCCAGTCTCGTAGTATTTATTCCATGATAACAGACTCTTCCATGTGATCTTGTAACACTTTGTAGGCTTTAGAAAAGGCGGTGTGCTGCGCCATCAGCAGTCGGACGGTTTCTTCTTTCTGCTCCTCCTTTGTTTCCTGAATCTGTGCTTGGAGTGCCGACACTATGCTTTCAAATAGCTAATAAGATCTTTCGAGTGGTTTGTCGGTGTCAACCTCTATTGGTCCTGGCATTACTGATTGTGCAAGGTTTCTGCATTTGTTGAGGAACTCAACTTGTTCTTCGTCCTTGTTGTCGAGTTCCTTACGTCTCTGCCGGCTCCTTGTCTTTGCTTCGACTGCTAGGGTTTTCAGGAGTTTTCCTAGCTTTGCATCAATCAGTGTGGTTGCATCTTTCAATTTGATATGGACCTTTGATGGTTGTCCATGATGCTCCTTCTTCTTCTTATGCTTTTTCGTTTCTGAGTGTGTCGGCACCTGTGTACCTGCAAAAGTCGAGTCGGGATTTTTGGTTTGTGTTATAGCAGTGGTTGACAGTTTCTCTGTTTGGGGAGGTGGGATGATTGTTGCCTCTGGTTGGTTAGATGCAGGGGGTGTAGAAGTGGATGTAGTTGGTGCTTATGGTTGAGGTGGGGGTAGTTCTGGTACAGCTGTTTGGATCAGGGGTTCTGAGTCGGGGGGTGGTGGTGGTGGTGATGGGGTTGGGGAATGGTCGGGTGTGATTGGGTTGGTGGAATTGTAGATGAGTGGTGGGTTGTCATTCTGAGGGGTTGAATCCAATTCGGAGAAGAGTTGGTTGATTTCTTGATTTTATGTCTTTGATATTTTCTTCTTCTTCTCCTCCGGTTGGATCAGTGGCTGGTAGGTGGGGTTCTGGTACAGTTGGAGTAATAGTCTAGGTCCGACGTCTGGCAACTTTAGCTTCCTTGTCTGGATTTTTCTCAAAGTCCAAAGTGATAGTTACAAAGATATTTAGTTTGTGGGGTATTTGGCCAGTTTGAGGGACTGGTAATGGGTACCCACCGACTTCGAAGAGATGATTTTGTAGAGAGCTTCTACACCTGGGTGAATATCGCAGGCAAATTTTCTATGTAAGCCTGGAGGTCTCTGTCCTTGTCGAACTTCTCTTTCACAGCTTTCGACATAGCACTTTTGCACAAGTCGAGTGGGCTTATCGAATGTTGTTCTGGTATTTTCTCCTCTATTATTTTTGTCAGGGATGGAGGTGGAGGCATAGACACAAGATCTACGACGTTTTTAGGCGTCGACATGTGGGTGATCTTGGATTTATTTGGTCAACCTAGTAGTGCTCCTGCCTCGACAAATATTTGGAACTAGGTTTCCACCGGCACTTTATTTGTTGCGACATCTTCTATTATGTCGATGGCCGTAGCTCCCAGTTCCTCCTTGTCGTCTGATGATTCTGCAATGATAATCTTGCGCTTACCTTTTCCTTATTTCCATTGTTGTGTTCTTATCCTCTTTCTTGCAGCTGCTATCTCTTTCGACAATTTTCTTATAATGTCTTTTGTGATAGCATATTCTGGGTTTTCTAGTTCTGTCTCTGCCCATTTGGTTACATATTCAATTGCAGTTATTATGTACCTTTACCTTGTTCTTTTTGCTGGTATAGGGAATGGTCCTATGAAGTCAATGGCCCAAATTTCAAATGTCAAACTTGGGTTTATTGATATCAAAGGCATTTCCATTCTAGGCAGGGGTCAACCTAGTCGTTGACATCTGTCACATTGACTTACAAAAATTTTGCAATCTTTGTAAAGTGTCGGCCACCATAACCTTGACTGTTGGATTTTCTTTGCAGTTGTGTCTGCTTGGAAATGTCCTCCTATAGGTCCATAATGTGCTTCATGCATAATGTTGTCTCTTTCATGTTCCAGTACACACCTTCTAAGGATGTCATCTAATCCCATCTTGTAAAGAAATCATGATTTATAAGACTGTATGGTGCAGCTTTCATAGCTAGGATTCGTTTCTTCTTTGTACTCATTCCTTCTGGTGCTTGTCCATCTTCTAAGAACTGGGTTATTTCCTCTAACTCTGCTGGGACTGCTTCTATCTTAAATAGATGTGCATCTAGTAAGTCATCTTAGACTCCTGTCAGCTCCTCTCCTGTGTGGATTCGGTATAAATCATCGAGACCAACATTTAACTTACCTGGTCTGACAACAACTTCAAATTCGAATTCTTGGAATAGTAGTAGCCATCGACAAATCCTTCCATGATGTAGTGATTTAATGACGATATATTTAAGTGCCTGATGGTCTGTATAGAATATAAATGGGTTAGCTAGAAGATAATGTCGATATTTTTGTAATGTAAAGACCATTCCTAGTGCTTCTCTTTCTGTTGTTGAATAATTTCTTTCAGCTTTGTTTAATTTTCTGCTACTGTAAACTATAGGATAATCCATTCCATCATCTCCTGGTTGAGTTAAGATTTCTCCTATTGCTAGGCCTGATGCATCAATATGAACATGAAATTTGATCGAGCAGTTTGGAAACCTTAGGATTGGTGCTTCGACTAGTTTTCTTTTTAATTTTTCAAATGATATATGGCACTCTTCTGTCCAGTTGAACTCTTTATCTTCCCTTAATAGTTCTTCGAGTGGATAGGTCATATCTGAATAATATCTTATGAATTTTCTGTAATAGCCTATGTGGGAAAGTAACACCCTGACTTGTTTTGGGTTTACTAGTGGTTTTAGGTCGAGGATAATTTTGATTTTTACAAAGTCGACCTTAATACCTTCTTTACAGACAATGTTCCCTAATAATATCCCTATGGGGGTCACAAATATGCATTTCCTGATGTTCAGGGATAGTTGAATTTGTCAACATCTCTCCAACATAAGCCTTAGCTACTTGCAATGGTCCTTTAACATGGAGTATATTGTCCAATCCTCAAAGTAGACTGCCATGATCTTGTAAATATATTCTTGAAATGTTTTGACAACAATTATAGAAAATACTGCAAGTGTATTTTTTAATCCAAAATGCATAACCTTATAAGCAAATGATCCAAATTCACATACAAATGTTGTTTTTTTCTGATCCTCTTTAGATATTAGCACTTGGTTATAACCTAAGAATCCATCTGTAAATGAGTAGCATTCATGTCCTGCAACCTCATTTAAGATTTCATCTGCATAAGGAGTTGGAAATGGGTCTGTCAGTGTGACTTTATTTAGTTCTCTGAAGTCGACACAAATTATTAGTTTGGTCATATCATGTTTCTTAGGCTGTACAACCATTGAACTTGCCCACTCTGATTGGTCAATAGGATAGATGATGCCTGCTACAAGCATGTTATCAATTTCCTTTTTGACTATCTCTTTGTATTTGTGAGCTAGCTTATCTGGCATTTTCTTCACAGGTCGAACATCAAGTTTAGTGTCAATCTTCATTTCTCCCATTTCATGGACTAAACCTTTGAGATTTGTATAATCTCTGGAAAATACATCCTAGAACTCTTTTAATAGGTTCACTACTTCTGTTGTCTGTTCTTCATTCCAGTAGTTTCCAATCTTGGCCATTTTTGGTCGGTCATCATTTGAGATGTCGACTTCTCTGGTTTTGAATTTAGCATCTAGCCATTCTGGAGCTTTGGCTTCATTGATTAGTCGAATTCCTTCCTTAAACTGTGAGAATGTGGCAGGAAAGTCAGCTGCATTCATTCTGTCGGTATCCTCTTTGTCGGTTGTTTCAACTTTGAATACTGTACGAATAGGTTTGGTTGTTTCGACATGGTTTGATTTCCATCTGAAGCTTTTCCCTTTTGTATTTTCATTTTCTAATTATAGTCTTGTCGACTGTGGTATTGCCCTGGTTTGTATACTGTTACATTTCATTGTCGGTTGGTTATCTTTTAAGGGTTTGTTTTCTGTCGGCTGTATAAATTCTTTAATATGTTTTGTTGTTTCTACAAGTTTTCATTTTGTCATATAAAGTTGAAATCTTTAATGAAATTTTCTTTGAGTTCATGCCATAGGAAGGCTTCACCCCTAGCTTCTTCCATTTTATACCATTTGTTTGGTAAGTCTGCGAGGGTTGATGGAAACAGGTGTGGCCATGCTCGTTCATATTTGTATCCAAGTTTTCTCCATTCTTTTTCACATGTCTTTATATGGTCTTCTGGATTCTGACCTTGAGTGAATATGGGTATCTGAGCTTGTTTGGTTAACTTATTTCCTCCAAACCTTTCGACAAAGTAAGTCGAAGCTGATGACCAGTTCTGCAATCTTGTCTGATGGGTATCCCACCATCTAACAGCTTGTCCTGTAAAAGTTTCTACTAGGCTTTGAAGTCAGCCATGTTCACCAATATTTTTGGACACTTGTTCTATGTGCATGACTGGTGACTCTCTTTCTTTGTATCTGGGTATTTGTGTGTTACTTATATTTGTTGGTTTTAGAGTAGGGTATTCCCTAACTTTTCTTTCAAATATTTTTGGGACAATGGACACTATGAAGCACTGTTGGGTGGACTTTTTCTGTACCTTTTGGATAGTCCAGCACCCTCTTGCTTGTGTTTCGTAGTTTTTGACTTCCCAATCATATAATTCTGCATCTGAATTATATCCGACTGAGTCTTGGTTGCATAAATGAAGTTCTCCGTAGATATTAGGTTCTATATAATCTGCATTGTTTTGTATTTGATAAAGTTGACGGATGTCGACTTCTTCATCGATAGATTCAGTCCAAGGTTCTCCCTGTGATGGATGAATAGGTACAATGACCTTTTGTCCATTTCCTTTCAATTTTATTCTTTCCTTGTCAAGGGATATCGACACTTTCATATTTCTACCCCAAGGTCAACCTACTAATGCTGGGAAGGAACTAGATCCTTCCTTAGGGTCAATGATTTCAAAGTCGACTTTGGTCGATATTCCTTTTATCGTTATATCAATATTTTTCTAGACTCCAATAGGTTCAATTAGGCCCTGGTCGGCTAGTTTGAGGTATATTCCTGACTCATATAGTCGAGGTCTGGCCATTTGTTCCCAAGTGTCATGAGTCATGATGTTTACTTGTGATCCAAAGTCAAGCACTACTTGTCGGACATGGTATCCTTCAATTTCCAGGTCGACAAGTGGGTCGGCATCACTTTTATCTTTTTGATTTAAACTGCAAATATTCTTTGTTTGTTTTTCGATGTTGTTGTGTTTTATTTCATATAGCAAATTGATGAACTGGGATATTGATTTATCTTTTTGTACGAGATGTATTAATTCTTTTATTGTGTTATGTCGATTGTCATTAGTCTCTTCCTGTCGTGCAAACTCTTTGAATACATTTGTTGCTTCTTTATATGTTTGTTTTTCTTTAAGTAGATCAGAGTAGACATTCTTTTCTTTTCTTTTGCTGATTTTTGGGTTATCACTGCCTATTTTTGTCCCTTGTCGGGTTACGATATGCAAATTCTTTGTGTTTATTACATCATTTTTTTGCACACACGACAAGACATTAACATTCTTCTTTTTATTTATTCTATCCATCATGGTAGGGAAATCCTCTAAGGAGTGATCCCTACTCGACAACTAGTACAAAATTTGAGGTCAGTTCTGTCTGTATATGGACAATCTGCATACCGATGTCCCTCCTTATAACATGTAAAGCATTGGATGGGTCAACGTGGTTGGTTGTATCGATTTCCAGAGAATCGACCTCGACCTTCATAGCCTCCACATCGATTGTCACACCGGCGCTCGTGTATTCGACCTTCATATCTCTGATTGTTCTGATTGTTTAGTAAGTTGTTTTGCTCATTATTTTGAGCAACTGCAGTGGTCTGGTAGACTGGATGATAATTTTGTTGGTTCTTTAGGTTCAGATGGCAGTCGGTTGTGTTATGATTTTTAGTTTCACAGATTGCACACCAAGATTCCTTACCATTCTTCATGTTGAGCGGGCAATCTTTTGTCGAGTGGTATCCATGCTCCTGGAAAATGTCACAAAAACATTTAGTCTGTACGAATCAAATGTCCTGTCATCTGTATTCTTATCGATAGTTGTCTTTTGAGTGTCCGGCCGTCGAGCACTTCGTGCACCAGATATCCTGATTTTTGAGGTTAAGTTCTTTTAACGACTTTTGTACGATCTCAAGTTGTTCTTCTATTTTGTGATCGATGGAGTATGCGGGTATGTACTCATCCATTTCTACTTGGAGAGCTTTTGTAAGCGCGTCTTCATAAGTCTTGAATGTCTCGAGACTTATATGTCGGAGAATTTTCTGTGATAAACCTGCAAGAAACCACTGGATTAATAATTGTTCATCAATAACACAGTCCAATTGGCTAAGAAGGTCTTTCCACCGTTTATCGTAATCATGGATAGTTTCTCCTGGCTTCTGCAATGTTGTTTTTAATTTCTTTGTTGCCAGATGTTTTGCATCTGGAGTTTTGAAAAATGATAGAAATTGCACTTTGATCTTGGCTTTGGTTACTCGAGGTTGTCTTTCAGAAAAGGTCATCCATAACTTGGTTAGCCTCCCAAGTCGACTCATAGATGAACCAGCGTCATCTAGGGTCCTCATCCCCCTCATATAGAGGAATGTGTGCTGACCCGTGACCCATGTCGGAATCACTATCACTGTCGGAAGGTGGCGGAGGTGGTGGTGGAGGTGGGGGTGGGGGTGGTGGGGGTAGTGGTGTTATTGGCTTATTCGTCTCTGCGGAACTATGGTTGACGGAACTCTCGTTCCCATCAGTTGTTTTGGTTTTCGATCCTTCTTCGACCAACAGTTAGTTAATGTCGATTTCTTCTGTCGATGTCCCACTGCAACTATTTTTCCACAGTTGTGAATGTTCTGTATCCTCCAAATCTATATTTGGTAGGGGGGGTGCTCCTTCATGTGTCGGTAAAAGTAAGTGGATACTTCGGTTGGAGGGTACCGCTTGAAAGGTAACCCAATTTCCTTCTTCTGGTTGACGGATAATGAGATGTCTTCCAATGTATGTCTCGTCGTCTAGTCAGCTCCATATACCAGAGTCACCAGCTCCTAGTCAGAGGTCCTCTTCGACAATAGTTTGTATCCAGGTATGCGGATTCAACGGAGATAGAGTTGTTCCTTCTTGGGGGGCTTCTAATTGGAGAGATTCTAGCTGCTATATCCACAATTCTTCTTCCATAGGGGATGCCTCTTCTTCCACGCCTTGCTCTTGTCGGTCATGACCTGACTCTGGTGGATTTATTTCCTGGTCGGTCTCCCTAGTACTCATTCCTCTGTGTAGTGCTAAGGCTCTTTCTCTTCTTTCTTCCCTCCTTTGTTGTCTCTCTTCCCTCTCTATTTTCTAAACGTCTGACATACATTTGTGTGATACTATCTTCTTGATTTCCCTTTTGGTCGTCTTCTCATTACTGGTGATTGGTATCTGCTTCTAGTCGACTAGAATACACTCCACTTTATCCTGATATATGACCAGCTACCCCCCCATAGCCTACCCGATGCTTTAGAAATCCCAGATAGTTCAGTCTACTTGCTTAGGATGTATTCCCACTCCCTTTTGACAATGAATTTTTCCCACCTCTTTTGCTTTTCTGCCCAGTTAGGGTTTAATGGTGGTCCATGAAGTGATCGACGAGGTTCGACAATATGACCCACTCCCTTCTTGATCAGGAACTTAAACAGCAAGGTTGGTAAGGAACACAGAAATTGCTCGGTGAGGTCTGTGTAAAATTTCTCCTTGACGGTTTCCACTGAAGTTCTGTCTTCTAATGCTTGCTCCTCGCAAAAGTCGTTGGCAATTTTTTCGAACCACTCCAACAAGTTTGTTCTTCCCCCTCGGATCAGTTTTTCTAGCAACTGTTGATCTTTAGTCCCTTCCGAATTTTTCATCCAAGAGTTTCTTTAGAAGTTGGGGCACTGATTCTACAAACTTCTCATGTGTCTCTGTAAAGAATCTCTCTTTTGCTTGCACGGTCGTTAATCTGTTTCTTCGTGCATAATTTTGCAAATAATTTGCAATTTTACGTTCCCACCAGTCCTTAATCTCTTGTTCTGATATCATCTGTTTGCATACATTTCAGACATGTAGTCCCGGCAACGGAACCAATGTTGTAATCTCACAGATCACATAAGGTTATCAATAATACATACCAAAACATACATACATAACAGAGACAAGAGATAAGAACAAGTAGATGAATTAATAGATTATATTAACATGAGAGGGTCCATACATTACAAAGAACTGAACCGAGTTCTCTTCTGGCTCAACAGCCTAATATATATGATTACAAAATAGTTACAAGATAACTACCTGTCGGTTTGGTGAACCGACGCGACCTTAGGTGGCCGACCTAATCTCTAGTTTAGTTGGCCAACCAACTTAGTCAGCCGATCGACTAAGTTAGCTATAGTTCAAGTCGACTTACCAACTTGCTCCTCCAACAAGAATCATATGAAGGGTCGAATGCCGGTATGAATGAAAAGCCAAATGATGATCTGAATAAAACTGTGATATTTTAGAACCTATGGTTAAGTGTTAACTTAATTTTCATTTGGGCAAAAAGTTAAAATTTGGTTGATTCACACCATCACTATTAAAGTCACATCCACAAGGGCATTATAACTAATCTTGATCCATGATGTAGTACAGTTTAGATATAATACGATCTTGTCTTACTTCTATATGGGTGTGATTTGACCTTATGGTACTTCCTAGTCATCATTACACTGCCATCACCCCCATCCTATTATCCACTCGCATGCATAAGCTATCAAATAGTCGACCCTCTCGTTAAATCAAGGCTATGGTTATGAATATGGTTATGCATCCATATTAAGTTAAATGTTCAACCTGTCCAAAGTTTACCTTGGACATGGTTGAACTAACTGAAACTTTATAAACTCATTGAATTACGTAACTAACTGAAACTTTATAAACTCATTGAATTATGCATCTTTGACGGCACATGTTTCAAGTATTTCCATAATGGCACAATCATCTAAACATGCCGAGTTGGTTGCATGATCATTTGAACGGTTGAATGAGGCACATTTTAAATCAACGTTGTGCGAACCTCTTTCCATTCCATCGCTTTCACTAACCATTACCACTGTAGATTTTGTTAGCCACCTTTCTTCCATACTCCCTGTAAAATCTGTATCCTAGTCTCTGCTTAACCATGCCAAGCCGCTTTGAACCTGAGAGCTACCAAGACTTATTCCAGTTGCCAAAGTTCAGACAATGCCAAGAAGTATTTTTTTGGGCTGGTTGGAACTCATTTCTTCATCTGCTACAAGGGTATGATGAGGAAATCTCACTACTTTTGCGATGAGATTTGAAGGAAAGAAGGCAAGGGTTGACCATCTTTTCTTCCCAGTTACTAAGGAATCAATCGCACGCACAACCAAGCTTCCACGGGAGGGAGATCGATGGCACAAGCACTGGTTTGTTCCGTGGGCATCTCATCACTTTGTGATCCAAGAGGATATCGATGGCCACCCACCTATTCCTCTTGGACCCCCACCATTGTTTCTTACCATTTTCCAATTTCCTTAATTGTAGCACACTTTACTATTTTTGGTAGTTTTCAGGTCCTAAACTTCCGAAGCCATTTTGAGGCCCTAAACGACATTTTTTTGGCATCGAATGCTCGGGAAAATTTGAGTCCGTTCTAGACTTGATATTTGTTGTTTATGGATGTATTCCTTAAATAGATATTTCTAACGATGTATCATGCACGTCAAACGGAGGTAGTAGCCTAAAGTTACGACCCCGGGAAATTGATGTACCAAGTTACCCAACGGGGCCCACATTCTGGCATTTCACTTCCTAGGGTTAGGTTTTTGGATGTGTAGGGTTTCCATTGTTTCTCAATAATATATAGTCCTTCGAGTCTCAATGTAACATAGAGTTTAGAGGCATGCAGCCGCCACATCTCTTCTCAGAGATAAGCTACCAGCACTCTAGCTAGTTTATTTCCATTCTGTATGTAAACAAGTTTCAGTTATTGATTAATGAAATGAAGTGTTATTTCCGCTGCATATTTGTTTCTATGGTTATTTGTGTATTTTTTTGTGTTCCTGCATAAATCCGAATCACTTTGCCCTGAAACCCGAGTTTCGGCATGTGATGGGCAGAAAGGGTTTTCATCGTAATTGGATAAAACCTAAGTTCATTAATCCTTTGACGGTCATCATCCATTTGATTACTTGTGAAGGTAAGTTCAACATCTTTAAGTCCTGTCATCTCCATTTATTAGCCCATTTCATTAATCAAAAACATCTCAATTTCCCTTATTATTTTCTTAGGAGCCTGGAAAAGATGTCGAACCGGGTTAAAAATAATACTGTTAACCCTAAGGGAAACTTATACCATCATAGTTTGATCAAGCTCTTAATATTAGATCAGCTTAAGGAGCGGAGACAACCCTGGGATACCTTCGTGTTTAAAGTTCTTAGTCCCCATTTAAATATCTAAAAACGCCCTCGACATCTTCATCATCAAGAATCTGGTCCATCCCCATCATCAGAGAATAAAATCCCCAATGTTGTTCATCTTGATGATGACACATCGGAGGTGAGTCTGTCCACTCACTCTATTCCTGTATATGCTGAATTTATACCCCTACCACGACCTCGCACTAGAGATCAAAAGGAAAAATTTGCTTAGTCTATGGATTAGTCCACTATCTAGACAACTCATTCAGACAGTGTGGCCAAATCAGGAAAACCTAACATTACTTCACCTCTGTTTGCCTTGCCCGGCGTTTTGGCTGAAATGCTTGAAGATGATGATCATGAGACCATCCCTAGACCTGTTCATGAAATTGTTTCTACGCCTGTTTGGGATTTGGGTCTTGAAATATAGATTTCCACTGTTGATATCTAAGTGTCATCCAAGGAGATGAGCCCCCCACAAGAGTCTGAGTAGCCTGCAGAGCCATCTACTCCGCATCAGCCAATGGTAGATCAATTAACTCAGGAATTGGCTCAATCAGTTAACCGAAATGAAGATTATGCTAAGATGATCGCAAGTCTTCGGCAAGAGAACAAAGATTTGCGCTTACAGGTTAAGACCATCGAAGAACTAAACAACGCCATCAAATTGTCGCATAGGACTCAACAGGAGAGGCATACTATTTTGAAATCATAGGCTCAAAAATTGAAGTTTAAAACCCCTTCTTCATCTACCAAGTCGAAGGCAGCTGCTGATGCACCTTAGCCGTCTTCCTTATTTACTTCTCTTTGTGCTCAGTGGGACCTGGCATTTCTCCGGTTTGGGGGAATGTTGCTCCCAGTTTTGTCATCATTTTTCGACGAATATTTTACATATTTGACATAAGTTTTGTCACCTTTTAGCATGTTTTCTATCATGCAGATCACTATTCAGCCCTAGGTATGATTATATTTTGGGTTTATGCAAGTTATGATTTATTTCCATTATTTCACAATTTTATAGGTTAAATATGATGATATTTGATGATACGCTAACATATGAAATTGTTATTGCAGATCTTAGTCTTCAATGAGCCAACGAACAGACCATGCATCCATTCTAGATACGCGTAGAGCGTATCCAACTCACTTCACATCTCACCATTCATTCTGTTGAGCTAATCGTGTGCTGGTGCTAATAGATTCCCAAGCATTAAAGAATGGAACGGACTGTAAACTACTTGTTTTCCACGCGCCAAAGTGACATCACAAACCCCATTCTGGAATATTGGTAGCATGATGCCTCTAATTGAAACCTTGACATCAGCCATGCCAAAGGAGAAGCTTGTATGCCACATCACGCACCATAGAAGAACCATATCACGAAAAAGGAGGAAAACATTATGTGCTACTTATTCATTTAGTTATCTGTCATAATGGTTGACTTATCTTAAGAGCAGTCGACCACTAAAAGGGTCGACTTGCTCGCCCTTTGTAAAATACTATATATACAAACGCTGCTATGCGAGAGGGGTTGAAAAAATAGTTAGTTAGCCATTTTATACATGTAATCAGTCGATTCCAGAAACTCTGTAATACTTTTCTTCAATTTAATGGAATTTCTGCTTATGTTGTGCATGATCTTATCTTAGTAGCATTTAGCAATTCATCACTCTGATTGCTAGGAGGGCCCCTCATCAACCAGAGATTTCTATTCCTGTGTATTTTCGTTATTTCCCTTTTGCAATTAGCATAGTTTTATTTGTAATTTGTTTATGGAATTTAGTTACTGAAATCATTCATGTTATTCATTTCCTTTAGCATATATTAGACTTTGATATTATGTTGTTAATGTAGTTTCATTTTGTGAGTTAAGCCACCGGTTGCACACAAATTTGCTTTCAATTTCCCTTTCAAGTCTTTCCAGTTTACTGCTTAGTTTATGTTGATAGAATAAATTGCTTTGATTCAATTACAATAGATTCAATTCTGTCCCTTTCCATTTTGTTATGAATTCAGTTAGTTATATTGCAGCTTGTTTAATAAATAGATAATTATGTTTTTAATTATGAATTGAATTTAAGTTATTTCATAGATTGAATTTAATCATTAGACAAGTTTAATTTCTGTTCTTTACATTTTGTTATCGTGTGCATGGATCAGCTGACCTCAAAATCATTTAGATTAATTATTTCTTGACATTTTTGTGCTTTCTATGTGCATACTGTCATTCAGACAGTCTGTTCTTCCTGTCATCCGGACCTATGTTCCAGTATGTTATCCAGCCTTTCATTTGGCCCTAAGCGTTTTTAATCTGTTTTGAGCTTGTTTCTTTAGCTTTCCGATTATGTTTTGATTGTAGTAGTTAGATAATGGTTATGTTTATTCTTGAGGCCTTAGGTTAGATCATCTAAAGTATTTATTACACTATATCTCTCTTTCTTCTCTCTTTTCACCCTATGTTTAGAATTATGCCTTGTGCTTTGATTTATTATTGCATTATAATTGTATCTTTGACTTGATTAATTTTATCCTTCTTTTTATATATAGTTTAGAATTAGATATGTTAATATTAGGAAAATATGTTAGTACCTTTTAAATTGATCATAAGCAGTAGGATATGTCCCTTCCAATTAGGTGGTTACCAAAGAAACCTATAGAATAGGATTTAAAATCATCTTTATTAAGTTTTCTACTTGTTTATAAGTTATGCCTACCTTCTTGTAGTATTTTTCTATCTTTTGCAAGTAGGAGTTATTTGCTTATAAGTCATCATGTTTACTATCACTTGCAATTGGACGTTCCGTATTCTGCACATCTTTGTAGAAGTTAAGTTAGATTTAAATCCTTTTACTTTATTCACTTCCTTTGAAAGTCACTTTGATACTTCTCCTACTCCTGTTCCACTCAGAGTGAATCTTTATCCTCAGAATAGCCAAGGAGAATGGAACTATATAGCTTAGTTTAAATCATTATATACATATGTTAGTTGCATGTATAAGTTTTAGAATCATATCTAGTTGTTGTAATTTTGTAAATCTTTCCTTTTGCAATCAGTTTCTAAATTCATTTAGCAGTAAAATAAATCCTCGTATAGAATGTATTTTATTGTTGTATAATAGCATTGTCTATATCTTTATCTTTTAGTAATTGTTTATAGAGTAGAGTAGTATAACTTAATACCACTCTGGTCTAGTACTCTATTCAATTACCTTGATAGTTGAATTCTTAGGAGTTTGACCCAATTTTTCATTTTGAAAAATCTTTTGATCTTTTGTTTTTTAAAGTATTACCATGATACCCTAAGAACCCCTCTACCTTCGCATATATTTTGTGTCAACTCTAAGCGTACCAACGCCGGTCGATAATTAAATATTAGGTGAATTAATCAAGACGATATTTAACCCAACATTTTGGCGTCGTTGTTGGGGAGTTGTTCTGTAAGGTGGAATAGATATAGGCTGGTGGTGGGGGAGCAGTAAGACGAGAGGTAGGAACCTACGCATCTGTTATAATAGGCGCCCCCAAATCCAGTAGTAGTAGTAGCATAGGTTTACCTTTAGTTTTTATCAACAAACCTAGAGATTCTCGAGGTAGATTCATTAAGACAGTAAAATTTTGGTAAAATTCTTGTTAATTTTTTACGGGGGACATAATATTCCAACCATTAAATCAGTGGAAAGGCATCGAAAAAAAAAACACCTATAGGAGGTAGTTCTGCTGGAAACATAAAGAGACTCTTTCGGGAGATCTTGCAGGGGAAGCCATAGAAGGAGAAGAGATCCTGGTAGGAGGTCGTAAGGGCCTCTTTTCTGATGAAGTTCAAAGGGAATAACCATTGGGAACCCTTAAACCTTCCACTAGGCAAAAAACCAAATGATACAACTTTTTACTAGTAGAGAAGCCGAACTTCACTAATTTTGTCAATCCCTCCTAGGTGAAAGCTCTGTTTGGAAACTCAATAAACATAGTAACCCCACAAATTGAAACATCCACAGTAGCATCTACCATCCCTATAAGACCCAATAAGAGAATGGTTGATTGGAGGAATATCTCTCCTAGAAAAGAACGTTGGGACGCCCCATTCTCACCTCGAAAGAAACCTTCCCGGTAAACTCACTTCAAAAACCAAACTTACATGAAGAAACTGTAAGAAGAACGAGCAGCAAAGAACAACTTTTGTCCAAGATGTAAGACTAAGCATCCCCAACAGGAATGTCCATTAAACAAAACCTCTACATGTCACATTTGTATGGGGCATCATCTTTTTCCCCAAGGGATCAAGGTAGATCCTACCAAAATAAAGGTAATCGTTGGACTTCCCTCTCCAAAAACTCTTCCTCCTCCTGATCCTTAAAAGTATTTTGGGTTATCATCACTTGTATATATGTAAATATGTGTGTATTTCTTTGAATAAATAAGAGTCATTTCTGACAAGTTGTTTACAGGGGACTCTTTTCTTTCTATAATGATATATATGTTTCCATGAATAAAAATGAATCATCTAACAAGTGGTTTTGCAGTTTGATTACAAGTACTTTATCTCTCTAAGCAGCTCATGAGATATTATGTGAAAAAGGAAGTGCTCTGAAAACACTCATCATACATCTTAATTTTTCCTTTTTTTTGGTTACTATCAAAATTTTAAGTTTTAAAGAATTCTTGTATATCGTTTCTAAACCACTTATTGTATGATTTTTTATGCTTTTATGGTTTTTTGATTCAGATATGTACATTTTCGATTATTTGAATAGTTGCCTGAAAGAATGACTTTAATCATCATGTTCTTCGGAATTTTCACACCTATGGACCACTAGTTCATCCTATACTTGCTATCAAACTTGACTCTTAAATATTTTTTAGGACACTCCAGAGTAAGTGGAATTTCTGTTTGTGGGGAACATTATTTATCCTTTATGAATAAGATAGACTGAGAGACCAAGGAACAGCTTTTAGTTATTCTCTTTTTGACATAATTTATGGTTCAGGCCACTATAAAACATTACTTATAAATTTGTTTTAAAATTTGAATTATGTGTTTAGCAGGGCTTAGCACGCTCAAGTACCAATCGACTTCCATATATTCAAAATATTTATACAAGGCAAACCCGTCGAGGTACTGAATAGGCCTGCTGGTAGCAGGTCAATGCTAAGTAACAACTTAAAAACAAGGAAGTTTGATAAATGCAAGTAAACCCGTCGAGGTACTCAAAAGGCTCACTGGCAGCGGGGCTATGCTTGCATGGTACCAAGATAAACCTGTCGGGGTACTGAACAAGCCTGCTAGTAGCAAGGAAATATAAGGTAAAAGAGATCTGGTTAATGCACCACTATGCACATGGTTCATAAAACAATGATACTCTAAATAAAATCTCTCAGAATTCATGAATAACATGTCAAGGCCAGTTGTTTATGATGTCATTAGAGAATGGCTGTAAGTTGGGATTTGATCCGACCATCTAATTCAACCAAAATATAGGATATGATTATCCTAGAAATGGGACCCATAGCTGTAAATCTCACAAACTCTAGGGTGAACCCAAAAATTCTTGAGATGACAAGAGATCTTTACAATCAGGCGGGGATGACTAGTTTTTCCAATGGCATTTTCAATTATGTTCTCATCACATGATAAATGATAAATTTACATATCTACATATCTAAGCACTGTTATTTTTTATAAATGTATATATATGAATCATTTCCATTTATTAGTTAGTCTTTCTTTTTCTTACAAAAAATCACAACAGCATGATTGAACTTTTATTAATTTATTTTGAAATTACTTAGTTTTCTTGTATGGATTGGGGACATGGCATCTCTTTGGTTTGGGGGAGGATTAGACTATCTGTCTTTATTTTTCTAAGTTACTTATAAAAGACTGATTTTTCTTTGCCAAATGACAAATTTTTTTACAGGATAATGCAAACAGCGAATCTGGTCTTAAAATCATGGATGAATAAGGGAGATGCAATTAAAAGATCAATAGAATTGTTCTACATAATCTCATTATGGGATGAAAGCCTAGGAAAATCCATGATTAGCAGCAATCTGATCTAGCAAAGCTCATTTTTACAGAAATCTATATGAAGAATCATATGAAGGGTCAAATGCTGGTATGAATGAAAACCCAAATGATGATCTGAATAAAACTGTGATATTTTAGCACCCATGGTTAAGTGTTAGCTTAATTTTCATTTGGGAAAAAAGTTAAAATTTGGTTGAGTCATACCATCACTATTAAAGTCACATCCACAAGGGCATTATAACTAATCTTGATCCATGATGTAGTACGGTTTAGATCTAATATGATCTCGTATTACTTCTATATGGGTGTGATTTGACCTTAGGGTACTTCCTAGTCATCATTACACTACCATCACCCCCATCCTATTATCCACTCGCACGCATAAGCTATCAAATAGTCGACCCTCTCGTTAAATCAAGGCTATGGTTATGAATATGGTTATGCATCCGTATTAAGTTAAACGTTCAACCTGTACAAAGTTTACTTTGGACATGGTTGAACTAACTGAAACTTTATAAACTCATTGAATTACATAACTAACTGAAACTTTATAAACTCATTGAATTACGCATCTTTGACGGTACATGTTTCAAATATTGCCATAATGGCGCGATCATCTAAACATGTCGAGTTGTTTGCGCCATCATTTGATCGGTTGAATGAGGCACATTTTAAATCAATGTTGTGTGAACCTCTTTCCATTCCATCGCTTTCAATAACCGTTACCACTGTAGAGTTTGTTAGCCACCCTTCCTCCATACGCCCTGCAAACTCTGTATCCTAGTCTCTGCTTAACCATGCCGAGCCGCTTTGAACTTGAGAGCTACCAAGACTTATTCCAGTTGCCAAAGTCTAGAGAATTCCAAGAAGTCTTTTTTTGAGCTGGTTGGAACTCATTTATTCATCTGCTACAAGGGTATGATGAGGAAATATCACTGCTTTTTGCGATGAGCTTTGATGGAAAGAAGGAAAGGGTTGGCCATCTTGTCTTCCCAGTTACTGAGGAATCAATCGCACATGCAACCAAGCTTCCATGGGAGGGAGATCGATGGCACAAGCACTAGTTTGTTCGACGGGAATCTCATAAATTTTCCCTTAAACCCAAGTTTGGGCATGTGATGGGAAGAAAGGGTTTTCATCGTAATTGGATAAAACCTGAGTTCCTTAATCCTTTAACGGTCATCATCCATTTGATTACTTGTGAAGGTAAGTTCAGCGTCTTTAAGTCCTGTCATCTCCATTTATTAGCCCATTTCATTAATTAGAAACATCTCAGTTTCCCTTATTATTTTCTTAGGATCCTGGAAAAGATGTCAAACCAGGTTAAAAAGTATACTGTTAACCCTAAGGGCAACTTATACCATCATAGTTTGATCAAGCTCTTAATCTTAGATCAGCTTAAGGAGCGGAGTCAACTATGGGATACCTTCATGTTTAAAGTTCTTAATCCCCATTTAAATATCCGAAAAACGCCCTCGACATATTCATCATCAAGAATCTAGTCCATCCCCATCATTAGAGAAGAAAATCCCCAATGTTGTTCATCTTGATGATGACACATTGGAGGCGATTCCATCCACTCACTCTATCCCTGTATCTGCTAAATTTATACCCCTACCATGACCTCACACTGGAGATCAAAAGGAAAAATTTTCTCAGTCTATGGATCAGTCCGCTATCCAGACAACTCATTCAGACAGTGTGGACGAATCAGGAAAACCTAACATTACTTCACCTGTGTTTGCCTTGGCTAGCATTTCAACTGAAATGCTTGAAGATGATGATCATGAAACCATCCCTGCACCTGTTCATGAAACTATTTCTACGCCTGTTCAAGATTTGGGTCCTGAAATACAAATTCCAACTGTTGATCTTGAAGTGCCATCCAAGGAGATGAGCCCCCCACAAGAGTCTGAGCAGCCTGTAGAGCCATCTACTCTGCATCATCCAATAGTAGATCAATTGATGGAGGACTTGGCTCAATCAATTAGCCGAAATGAAGAGTATGCTAAGATGATCGCAAGTCTTCAGCAAGAGAACAAATATTTGCGCTTACAGGTTAAGACCATCGAAGAACTGAACAAGGACATCAACTTGTCACATAGGACTCAACAGGAGAGGCATGCTATTTTGAAATCACAGGCTCAAAAATTGAAGTTTAAAACCCCTTCTTCATCTGCCAATTCGAAGGCAGCTGCTGACGCAACTCAGCCTTCTTTCTGATTTACTTCTCTTTGTGCTCAGTGGAACCTGGCATTTCTCTGGTTTGGGGGAATGTTGATCCCAGTTTTGTCTTCATTTTTCGACTAATAGTTTACATATTTGACATAAGTTTTGTCACCTTTGGCATGTTTTCTATCATGTAGATCACTATTCAGCCCCAGGTACAATTATATTTTGGGTTTATTCAAGTTATGATTTATTTCTATTATTTCATGATTTTATAGGTTAAATCTGATGATATTTGATTATATGCTAACATGTGAAATTGTTATTGCAGATCTTAGTCTTCGGTGAGCCAATGAACAGACCATGCATCCATTCTAGATATGCGTAGAGCATATCCATCTCACTGTACAGCTCACCATTCAGTCTGCCAAGCTAATCGCGCACTGTTGCTGATAGATTCCCAAACATTAAAGTATGGAACGATCTGTAAACTGCTTGTTTTCCACGCACCAGAGTGATATCACGAACCCCCTTCTAGAATATTGCTAGCATGATGCCTCTGATTGACAGCTTGACATCAGCCACGCCAAAGCAGAAGCTTGTATGCCACATCATGCGCCATAGAAGAACCATCTCATGAAGAAGGTGGAAAACGTTATGTGTTGGTTATTCATTTAGTCATCTGTCGTAATGGTTGACTTATCTTAAGAGCAGTCGACCATTGAAAGGGTTGACTTGCTTTCCCTTTTTAAAACTCTATATAAACAAACGTTGCTATGCGAGAGGGGTTGAAAAAATAGTTAGTTAGCCATTTTATACATGTAATCAGTTGGTTTGAGAAACTTTGTAATATTTTTCTTCAATTTAATGGAAGTTATGCTTATGTTGTGCATGATCGTGTCTTAGTAGCACTTAACAATTCATCACTCTGATTGCTGGGAGGGCCCCTCATCAACTAGAGATTTCTGTTCTCGTGTATTTTCGTTATTTCTTTTTTGCAATTAGCATAGTTTTATTTTTAATTTGTTTATGCAATCTAGTTACTGAAATCATTCATGTTATTCATTTCCTGTAGCATTGATTACACTTTGATATTATGTGGTTAATGTAGTTTCCTTTTCTGAGTTAAGCAACCGATTGCGCACAAATTTTCTTTCAATTTCCCTTTCAAGTCTTTCCAATTTACTGTTTGGTTTATGTTGATAGAATAGATTGCTTTGATTCAATTACAGTAGATTCAATTCTGTCCCTTTCCATTTTGTTATGATTTCAGTTAGTTATATTACATTTTGTTTAATAAATAGATAATTATCTTTTTAATTATGAATTGAATGTAAGTTATTTCATAGATTGAATTTAATCATTAGACAGGTTTAATTTTTGTTCTTTACATTTTGTTATCATGTGCATGGATCAGCTGACCTCAAAATCTTTTAGATTAATTATTTCTTGACATTTTAGTGCTTTCTATGTGGAGACTATCATTCAGACAACCTGTTCTTCCTGTCATCCAGACTTGTGTTCCAGTCTGTCATCCAGCCTTTCATTTAGCCCTGAGCGTTTTTAATTTGTTTTGAGCTTGTTTCTTTAGCTTTCTGATTATGTTTTGATTTTAGTAGTTAGGTAATGATTATGTTTATTCTTGAGTCCTTAGGTTATATCATCTAAAGTATTTATTACACCATATCTCTCATTCTTCTCTCTTTTCACCCTATGTTTAGAATTATGCCTTGTGCTTTGATTTATTATTGCATTGTAACTGTATCTTTGACTTGATTACTTTTATCCTTTTTTTATATATAGTTTAAAATTAGATATGTCAATATTAGGGAAATATGATACTACCTTGTAAATTTATCAGAAGCAGTAGGATCTGTCCCTTCCAATTAGGTGGTTACCAAAGAAACCTATAGAATAGTATTTAAAATCATCTTTATTAAGTTTTCTACTTGTTTATAAGTTATGCCTACCTTCTTGTAGTATTGTTCTATCTTTTGCAAGTAGGATTTATTTGCTTATAAATCATCATGTTGACTATCACTTGCAATTGGACATTTCTTAGTCTGCACATCTTTGTAGAAGTTAAGTTAGATTTAATTCCCTTTAGTTTCTTCACTTCCTTTGAAAGTCACTTCGATACTTCTCCTACTCTTGTTCCACTCACAGTGAATCCTTATCCTCAGAACAACCCAGGAGAATGGAACTAGATAGCTTAGTTTAAATCATTATGTACATCCGTTAGCTACATGTATAGTTTTTAGAAGCATATCTAGTTGTTGTAATTTTGTAAATCTTTCCTTGTGCGGTCAGTTTCTAAAGTCGTTTAGTAGTAAAATAAATCCGCTTATAGAAAGTAGTTTATTGTTGTAGAATAGCATTGTTTATATCTTTATCTTTTAGTAATTTTTTATAGAGTAGATTAGTATAACTTGATACCACTCTGGTCTAGTACTTTTTTCAATTACCTTGATAGTTGAATTCTTAGGAGTTTGACCCAATTTTTCATTTTGAAAGATCTTTTGATCTTTTGTTTGTTAAAGTATTACCACGATACCCTAGGAACCCCTCTACCTTCGCATATATTTTGTGTCAACTCTAAGCATACCAACCCCGGTCGATAATTAAATAATAGGTGAATTAATCAAGACGATATTTTACCGAACAGTCCTCCAAGTAATATGTGAGATCTAGCGGAAGAACAAAGGAGGTGTCACGTCCCCGGTTTCGACCCCGTATGCATGATGTATATATTATAATTAATCGTGGTGAGGAGCTCAAGGCAAAAGCCCCACCATCGATTTGGTTGTGTATGTTTCGGCAATGGGGATAATTGCCGATGGAATGTAGTGCTATCCGGCACATTTTAATGTGGCATCATGTAAAACCGCACATCAAATAAAACTAAAACCACAACCAGCTACGTCAGTGCAACGTTGAATGAAAAGGGCATGGATTCCGAAGGATAAGGGGTGGGGGATGTCAAACCTTGGTTTATGGGGAAAAACCCATGTTTTATTACCTTGTGGTTTTGCCACCTTTGTTTTTTGTCGCCTTTTGTCTCATCCAACCTCTTCCAACCTCTTTAATGGTTCAGCTGGTGGTTGGGGGAGTTATTGCTGAAGTGGTGGTGGTTGTGGCAGGCTGTCAGCCTTACCCACTTGCTCACTCCACCCACATCTGCCCATTCTTCACCCTCACGCACTCATCCTTGGTCAGTTCACCCTACCACGATTTTTGGTCTGTTGGCTCCTCACGCACAGGTTTGGGGGCTTTTTTGGTCTCACGCAGAGTTTTCTTCCTCTCTCCACGAAGTGCTGAGCACCTACGCACTGTAATTCGCGTCCTTCCTGTTAGTGGTGCATCCACGGGCAAGAATGGAGCCGTTTTTCCTCACGCAGGGCCTCCATTGTCTGTTCTTTTCCTTGCTGGGTCGGATTGTTTACCCACGCACAGGTATTCTTCTGTTTGGGGCGCACATAGTGAGCTGAGAGCCGTGCTCTTGCATCCACGACTGACTGTGAAGGGCCATTCATGTTTTTGGCTGTCTCACAGATTAATTGGGTCGTTTTTCCCTGCTGTAGATTGTGCTCACTGATAGATTCGGGGCTGTTGTTTCCCTGGTTTGGGATGAGACATGAGCTGTGGTCATCCATTGTTTGGGACTGTCACCGGTCGTTTTGCTTCTTCACAGGGCAGTGAATGAAGTTGTTTGGTTGCCTGAGTGCAATGGATAG
>LPNX010654927.1:921578-935803 GCA_001517045.1 Pseudotsuga menziesii
GAATTATGTTTATGTTCATGGGGCATTTTGCCCGGTTGTATTTGATGTGCTCATCGCGTCCTCTTCGCCGGTTGAGGGACGGGGACGTGACAGGAGGAGTTTAAGCCTTCCACGGGGTCAATTCCAATTCTGATACTCATTCCATTTCCAACCTTCCAACCCATGTATCTTGTGATCCACAAAAGAGATATGATGAAGCCATTCCACATAAATGAAGCTCCTTGTACAGTAAACTTCTTACTTCGAAACCAATATTCCACTTGCTGATTTTTAAGATATTTATGTTGAATAATGTGTGACCAAATGCCTTTTCCATGCAGAACCATCCAACAGCCTTTGAGTCTGAGAGATAAGCTGAACCAATCTAGGTCTTGATATCCCAACCTCCGAAATTATATGGTCTCGAGATAGTATGTCATTCTACCATGTGCATTTTGTAATTCCCATCCACATTTCCCGAAAGGAAATTGTATATAGCGCGTTTGAGACAATGCAATATAGACTTGGGGATCCGAGCTAAGGTGAGCCAATATACAGCCAAACCCATAAGAACTGATTTCATTAAAATCAATCTACCACCAAGAGATAAAAGTCTGTACGTCCAATTACTTATCCTTTTCTCAAACCTTTTTATGATCCATCTCCAATCATTTGTACAGTAGCCCAAAGGTTTAAGGTAGTAGCCAAGGTATTAATGTTGCTCTGGTGCCTCTACCCAAACACTGATAAAACTCACAAATGCAATCACTAAAATTGATATATTTGGCTGCAACGTCGGTAACCACTATTCGGAGAATCATATTCTATGTGATTGGTAACAAAAGACACACCGATGCGTCTACCATAATTAGGAGAACTGATGTGCATACCATTATGAGGAGCGCCAGGGCGTTTACCATAATTAGGAACACCGATATGGTTATGTTAATTAAACGCATAATTGAATTTTAAAATGAATATTTTTACTTGCCAGACGGTGTCACCAGTACGTTTAAATTTTTTTTAAGCACCGGTACATATAATTGGTTTATACACACCGATGTGTATAATTGGTTTATACACACCGATGTGTATAATTGGTTAATACACACTAGTGTGTATCATTGGTTTATATGCACATGTGTGCTCATATCAAATTTCTGTGTCAAAAGTCACAAAAAAATTACGACATGCACTAAGTGACTAATCGCACCAGTGCGCTTAATGTGTTTAAAAGCACCGATGTGTATAATTGATACACGAGCACAGGTACGTCATTGAATTATGACCAGCGTAGATCCAAATCCTAGGCTCTATCAAGCACCGAGAGGGATCAAATCTCTGGAGGTGCAAACCTCTTCTTAGGCATTGCACTCAATGAACTATCAACTTTGGGGTGTCCTATATATAGCCATTGATTTCATTCAAACCAAAAGACACATATTTTTATTGAAGGTCCACATATAATATTTTTATTATTAATATTTAATATTATTTATGGTTGACATATAATATTTTTTATTATTTTTTATTTTGTTAGAAACAAACAATACATCATTTTCCCATACATGGTATTAAAACCATATGCAAGGCCCTCGTAAACCATGGGTTGTTTAGGAGGCCTTTTAAAACCATGTGCAAGGTTCTCCTAAACCATGTACAATAAAGCCATGGATTGTTTAGAAGGCTTTCCACATGGTTTTAAAACCATGTGCAAGGCCAACTTTTTTTTGCGGATAATTCAATTTTTTAATTTTTATTATTTTGTTAGGTAGGAACATTACAACATCTCCCCCATATTGTGTTTTTTTCTCACCCACATTTGTTTTTGCGGTTAATTAAATTTTTACTTTTTTATTGTTTTGTTAGGTAGGAAGATTACAACATCTCCCCCATATTAAGTTGTTTTTCTTTCCGACATTTATTTTGGCCTGTAATTAAAAATTTGATTTTTTATTAATAAAATTAATGTTACATAACGTTATGTAACATTACAAGATCTCCCCCATACTGGGATGTAGAGCGCCTCTCAACGCAAAAAATCTGGTGCTTTTTATATTTTAATGCACCAGTGTAGGTACAATGCAGTGTATAACAGAGATGTGTTTTTTTAGAAAACGCACCGTTGCACTTGTTTTTTTTTTAAAATGCACCAATAAAAAAAAAACACTAAAACATCTGACAGCCAAGTTTTTCCTATTATAATTTTTATCCGTTATGACCTCCATTAAAACATTCACTACCATTGGTGTAGGTTGTAGCAAAGGTTTTTTAATTTTTTTTTCCAATATTGTAACACTAAAATCCTCCTCTATGACCTCCGCTACAGGGGATTTTCCTTTTAGTGCATTCCTTAGATATATTGGCTCTGCATGTCAGTCATTCCTGGTACATTATAAAGTTGTTGTCCTACTTGGAACCCTGGGCCTACTTTCATCATTGGTAGGTGATCTTGAACTCAACAGATGACATCTCATCATTGGTCGTTGACTGAGTGATTTCATGTGTCTTCAATAGCAATAAATATATTCACAGATTCAGATACGTGTCATGTCTTAGATTCCATTTGACCCTCTTGGTGGTTTCCTCACCTCTATCAGCAGTTTGCATCATTGTAGGTTGTTGTTAAAAGGGTGTCTGCATGCTACTTGCATCTGGTATGCGCGAGAGACGCATATAGTTACTGGTTTGTGTACATCTTGTTTGTTTGAGTTCTTCCAAATCATCCAGCCTTTCTGCATACCTCATGTTGGTTGATGGGGGATTCCCTAATTCCCTCCTTCCAACGGATTCTATTCCATTGACTTTAGATCATCTATTCTGGAATTGGGATCCAGAATCATTTTAGTGCCTTGAGAGTTGCAGTCATCAGTGGTAGGTTATCTTGCCATTGACTAATTGGGAATACATCAATGTACCTTGATCAATCGATTCTTCAGGCGTTCGACCTCAACACCTTTGTTCGAACTTGTTGATTGCACTCGGTACCTTGACACCCATTTTCATCATCGGTGGGTTGTCTCGTGTCTGTTAACGGTATACATCAATGGTCGGTAATCAGGTGATGTTTCATCATGTTTGACCTCAACACCTTTATTCATGTGATGAGATATGTACTATCGGTAGTTTGTGTAGAAGACCTCATATTATGGTGGCATTCCATATATGCTACTACCTTGATCTTGACAGTACCTATGAGACTTCAGTTCTCATACCATAGCAATGTACTTTATTATGTACCGAATGTCTTCATTCAGTATGGAGACCAGACTCCATTGTGTATTGTACGTGGTTATGACCACTTATGACATATGTTCATTATGCCTATTCATGGCCATTGTACTTATATGTATCTAACACTGTTGTATATATTATATATCTGCAATCATGTATACAGAGTTACTATTGTAAGAAGTTTTGGTATATTTGTAATAACTTTTTATTGGTACATACAAATTAGCTCAAACTTATGGAGTGAGAAAGTGGACACATCAGGATACAACAGGCATAATTTTCAGACCTAGAGGTGTTGAAATTCCAACTTTGCCCCAGTTTCAAGTCATCCCTAAAACAATATTCCAATCAAGGTTTGAAAAAAGGTGTTCTAGGGAAAATTGTTATATCTCGAGAATCCGATATCCAAAAAGAGTGAGACCTATTACCTCAACAATAATACTGATAATAGTATTTGTGGTATATTTTTTAGAGTCATATTCGAAATATTGGACACTTGGCATACCGTACAAGATCACTCTTCTAGATAGGCCAAAAATTAAGAAGTGTTGGGAGAATTGCAATATAGTTTTACTGGAGCGTCCAAATTAGGTCATACCTATTGCATCAGAAAGAGGACACATCAAGCTGCCACAAGTTGAAGTTGCAGACCTAGAGGAGCTTAAATTTTAAATTTATCTCAATCCAAGTCGGCCTTAAAACAATCTTCCAATCAAGGTTTGAAGAAAGAAAATCTATAGTTCAAGCAGTGGTAGATCACATAGAGCACTGACAAGTAGTCTCCAAATACTGAATATGTCCAAAAATAAGATGAAACAACAGGTATATAAATGTCACAGTCAAAGGATTTTTGAAGAAGGAAAAATCATATGGGAACTTAAGAAAATCATTGAAACAAGGACCAAACAACTACGAAATCAAGCTATTGTTCAGCACCTCATCAAGCGGAAGAACTTACCAGCTACATATTCAACATGAGAAGATGATTACTTCATACCGATGCATCCACAAATACCCAAGCATTGAGGACAATGCTTGTCTGAAGGGCAGGGGCATGTTAAGAAATAAATGTTGGGATCAATTCCCCCTATAGTGTGGCACTTTACCCCCTATATGGTGGTGTATTACATATTATTGATGTAGGATTGGGTCTATTAGTTATTATTGCACACCTATGTCTCTTATATATAGGAAGGAGATATTTTCATTTTGGTCCGCATTGTATTGTGTCTTGTCTTGGGTACATGGCACATTGTGTAAGGAGGTTCCTCCCTCGAAGAGGATTGTTATTTCTTACATAAATAATAATAAATACATAAAACATTAAAAAAACATATAAATTAATAATCAACTAATCATTACTATTATGGTAAGAGGACATGACTCCTCCCAATAGGTGCCTAAGCCATATTCAAAGGCAGGCTTTCAATTGTTAAATAACATCAATAATTTTATTCAATATATACTATTTACTATGAATATGGATCTCTTCTTTATCTGAATACGAATTCTTCCATAATACACACTTGGTGTTACATTTGTATTAGAGCCCCTTCTTGGGCTTGATTTTGGGCCTTTGGCCATCAATTTTATTTCGTAAAAAAATAGTAAAAAGAAAAAAAAATAGGTAAAAAAGAAGAAGGAGATAAGAAGATCAATAAAAAGGGGAAAGAAGAAAGAACAAAAAAAACAACATACGATTTATAAAACCAAACCTTGGTTTTATAAACCACACAGGGTTTTATTAAGTCTTAATTCCCAGGGTTTTATATACATATGTACATGTGTATATATGTATGTGTGTATATATGTATGTATGTATGTATGTGTGTGTGTGTGTGTGTGTGTGTGTGTGTCTGTGTGTGTGTGGATATATAATTAAACTTTTTTAATAGTTAAATGGATTTATTATTAATTAACTATTAAACGTGGATTTATTATTAATTAGCTATTAAACCCTTACATTAAACATGAAGTCGTTTAAAGAAGAATTGGGTGACATCTTTGATTGATTTATGAGGAAAATGGAAGAAGTGTTTGACCGTAAGGAACAATCGAATGAAAAGTTGTAGATAAGACATTCAATGAAATAAACAAACAAAGCAAACTAGAGGCCTCCCAAGACAAAGACTAGGAAATTAAATCCCAAACCAATTTAAAAAGCTTGCAAGAAAATCATGGTAAAGAACAAGAAAGTGATGGAATTGATGTCTTGGACATCAAATTGAATAACATAGCCAGTTCCATATCACCATCTAGTTTTCATGTCAATAAAAATGAAAATGTGCCCATAGCTGTAATGGAAAAAACACTTGCACAATGTTCTCAACCACTTTTGTTAGATAAATCTAATGATCTGATTTATGGAGTTGAAAGCTGGGAAAGTAGTCAATTCCTACTTAAACAGGACGAAAGAATTTATGATGGTTCTACAAACACACAAGTGTATATAGTTATGTAGATGTGGTGCTCTTTTCAACTATTGGTTACATTCCAAATAATGTTGAATCTAGTCGGCTCATTGTTGTTGAACCAGATGACACAATAGTTATTGCATCCACATGTTTAGGAATTGCAAAAAGTTGAAGTGAATATCGATAATTCTTCATAAATGGAATCCAAAAGATGACATGGAAAACCAATAAGTACAAGTTGTATTGTTTCAAAAACTCACCACTTAAGCAGAAGGGATTACAACACAAGTTCCAGAATCATTTCCATAGAACGAAATTGATCCAAGATTGCAGTGTTCAATTCATCACTTCAAAACACAACCCATAATAAGAGAGAATCAACATTCTCATCTTTGAGGACAAAGATGCCCTTAAGGGAAGAGAAATGTTACATAAATAATAATAAATACAAAATACATAAACAACATATAAATTAATAATCAACTAATAATTACTATTACCATAAGAGTACATGACTCCTCCCAATAGGTTCCTAAGCCATATTTAAAGGAAGGATTTCAATTGCAAAATAACATCAATCATTTTATTCAATATATATTATTTACTATGAATATGGATCTCTTCTTTATCCGAATACGGATTCTTCCATAACACACACACTCAATGTTACACTATTCATCTCTATTCTTCGTTATTAAGGCGTGGATTACTCTCTTTTGGTATATTTCTGCTATTTTTATGTTATTTATGGGACTTGGTTACATAACAACATATATATGTTAAGAACTTTGATTATGATTTCCTCAATGTGGTACTTTATGTGGATGATCTTATCATTATTGATATCTAACTTATATTTATACAAAAAATGAAGGATAATATTAAGAGGAAATTTGAAATGACCAACTTAGGCCTATTGCATTATTTCTTAGGTCTACAGATTTGGAATATGGTTGATGATATATTATTGTCTCAGCCTAATTATGCTACATATTTTCTTACCCACTTTCATATGAGTGATTATAAGCCTTCTCCTACGCCATTCCAATCCGATGTAAAGTTAATTGTTGATTATGACGGTCCTCTTGTTGATGCCACTTTGTATTGTTAACTTGTGGGAAGCTTGATATATTTGACTCAAAACAAACCTGATCACTCTTTTACAATCAACATGGTTTCAAGGTTTATACATAAGCCTCATGAAAGTAACTAGAAAGCAACAAAGATAATTCTCATATATTTACAAGGGATAGTGCATTATGGTGTTTTCTATTCTGGCAGGGATACAATTTCACTTCTTGGTTATACAGATTATGATTGGGAAGGGGATGCTTCAAATAGAAAGTATATTGCAAGGTACATCTTTCAGCTTGATTTACCTCCAATTTCATGGTTAATTAAGAAGTTAAGAACTCTTTCTCTTTCTCCTTGTTAAGCAGATTATAAGGAAGCTAAAGAAGCATAGTGGATCCTACATGCTCCTATAGAGCTTGGATTGATTTAGAAGTCTCCTACCGAATTAAGATATGACAATTAGAGTGAAATTTAGCTTGCGTACAATTCATTGTATCACTCCAAGACTAAACACATTGAATTGCATGCTCATTACATTCAAGATCTTGTTGCGGATGGTGCTATTTGTTTGGAGTATTGTCCCACATAAAATAAAGCATCTGATATCTTCACCAAATCCATGACAAAATCAAAGTTTGTGTATATTTGAATTTTATTAGGAATGTGGGAAGTTTTCATCAAGGGGGGATGCTAATGTAATTCCATCTTCCTCCATTTCTGTGGTGTTCTCCCATTCGTCATTAAGGGGGAGCGTTGGAATGTATAATTTTAAGATTACATGTGTAACAATGTCTAGTATGATATCGTAAAATGTCTTATATAGAATTGGAAGTAAAAAATAACTCTAATATCATGTAAAATAAGTTATCATGCATGCATCATGGATTAATATGCTCCTATTACCATTCAGTATATAAAGTAGTGGAAATTCAGTTATCCCAAGTGTATTTTGGGATGCAATTCTTCCATACCTCCATGATATCAATTCTTCAGTTGAATTGTCGTGTTAATTATATGGATATCAATCAGTAAAAATCATCTATTTATACAAATGACTTATTAGTGAACATAACTAACAATATAGGTGACTTGTTATCACTCCCAATCAAATATTTGGATCAAGGATTTAAATATCTTAGCTTCTTTTTGAAACCAAATAACTATGTTTTTTAGAATTGGCTTTGGATGTTCAATAAGATAAAGGCAAGAATATTTGTTTGGGTCAATAGGTGGATTTCTTAGGGTATTAGAATGGTGTTGATAAAGTCAGTACTGGAAAGTATTCATGTATATTGGGTATGTTAGACACAATGGCTCACTGAGAGGGGGGGTGAATCAGTGAGCTTACACTTATTCCAATTTCAACTTCCAAATCTTATATCATCATTTCACATTCACTTCAATATCATATTCATCAATAGACTATGATTCAATAAAAAATTTACCATATGTCATTCATCAAATAAAACACATTATCAACAACACCATGCAAGAGACACAAGATATAGTTTTGTAATCTTTTATAATTGTTCAACCAACTACAACCGTGAGGTAATTTGGCACCAACTGAATCAGAAGCACCTACTTCTATTCCAAGATACGGCTTAGTATTTTCTTAGATCCAACTAAGAAAAATAATTACAAGACCCAACTTGTATCATAAGTACATATTTGTTACTTTACATCTCATACATCATTCCTACACACATCATCTTATTACATCAATCTATCCATAAGAAAATCAAACACATATTCACATTATGTTCACGCCATCATCCTATCAGTCTGTTGTCAGTAGCATCTCCCCATACACAACATTACACTATCCATATGCACATAATAGCATTGATCAAGCAATATGATGTCTTCAATCAACACATCATCATTATGCCATATCAGCAACATCTCCACCAAACTGCCCTTTGTCTTGTCATGTCATCATTCAGTCTGTAGGTTCATCTTCATTCTGTCATGCCCACCATATTCTTATTTTTTCCATACATATTATGCACATCATGTTTCCCTTACTACTTCCCAGAAATCAAGGATAAAGAGTATTTCATTCTATCGTACTTGTCTCCATCAATCATCATGTTGTTGCTACATCATCAATCAAGCATCATGTATTCATCCAACCCATAAATAAAAGATAAACAAAAATATATATTTTTATTGTTGTTGTTGGTGTTCTGGTACTGCCATCGAACTATCCTCATCCTTCTCACAACCCCAAAAACATAGCTCCTTTTATTGCTGCCCGAAATTTTGCTTAGTGTCATCCAAAAATTAGATCTCTTAGGGCATAAAAAAAATTTCCAAAAATAACTAATCAGTGGCTGACCCCAAAAAAAGATCCACTGTAGTTTCCTGCTATAGTTTCCGAAGATCAGAGTTGTCCACCTCCATGAATTTCCTCATAGCTCACACGAATTTTTCTTCACTTTTTGAAGGAGAAAACAAGTATATTTATACTGGTTTATTTTTAAATTTACTGAGCCAACTTGTCTTATTTTTCGATAAAAAAAGAATTTATCATTGTTAATATTTTATCATTAACTTATAGTTGAACCGACTTGTCATGATTTTCATGGCTATAATGCATCTTTGTTAAGATTTAAATGCAAATGCACTTCTCATTGTTTTATGGTCTTCTAGGGATTTTTCATTAAGAGCTTCAACTTCAACTTTAATGATTTTAAGGGCTCCATGACATCTTATGGGCATATGACCAACTTGTGGGTCCAAGGACCTCTTCAATCCTTCATAAGTCCTTAAAGATTTTTTCAAAGGCTTGTTGGGCTTCAACTTCATACTCCATATGTGTCCATGATCATCATGACAATCAAGAGCAATATCTAAAGGTTACATACAATATCCAAGGGAAATCAAACCACCATATTATTTTCATCAAGTGGGAGCATGGACCATCAAACCATCTAAGGGTTCTATGACTCCATCAAGTCACAAATGACCACAGAATGGGTCATTTGGACCATTTGATGTTCCAATACCCATATTATGCCATGTCATCAATATGTATAACTCCTTATTCATCCATGGCTTCAATGCCCAATCTGCCATGTCCTCATATGTCATCTAATGCCATCGTCATCATACTTAACTTTTGTCATTAATGGTTGTCATCAATGACAATCATAGACAACCATATTCATCAATATCTCCCTTTGTCATTGATGGAAACCAACATTTCTTTTCTCTCCCCCTTTGACATTAATGACAAAGGTTCAAGTAGCCATTTAAGGTTTCACAATCCAAAAACAAATTGGCTTTAAATACATTATGTGTCACCTTCTTTGCTGAGTTTTTTCCATATCCAAGTTTTGAGAAGTATAGATACTCCCAAAAACAATTCTTGAAAGCTATTATGAAATCATTCTCTAAGTTTTCCATCTTCATATTTCACATACATCCTCCCCCTGAATTATATGTTGATGTCCAGTAAATTCATAAAAGGTAAGCATGCAACATCATCATACTTCAATCCTTTAACTTGTCCACTAGCTTGTCATCTTACTGCTCGTGTAAGTCTGCTCATCTTCAAATTTTTCATAAACACACTCCCCCTTTAATGTTGAGCTTGATCTTCCATCAAGAATGTATTGCTTGTGCCATAGTAAATTTGATCTTTGCCAAGTCAAATTGTTATTTCCTGTAGCTTTTAATATGGCTCACCATATCCAAATCATCATACTCCCCCTATCAGCAAACTCCTTTTCAATTCAGACCGAACAAGATTTTCTTCAATGGTCTATTCAACTTGTCATCCGTACTTTCTTCTTTAGAAAAAAAGATTGATCACTATGTTTTCTACTACAGCCTTTTGAATAAGCTTCAAATTCAATACTTCGGATGCTTGGATTAAGCCTCGATATCCATGATATCACAAACTTGTATGATTTCCTAACTGATGCAAATTTTTGAAAATAATGCTACTATTTTTGCCATAAAACTTAGCTTATTGTCATAGCTGCAACTATGTGCTCACACATTGGATTATGTGTGTGGCAATATCACTTTATCATCATTATAGGAAACATTAGGTGTTCATCAAATCAAGGTCTTAACATGCATCATGGTGTCACTCTTGCACACATTTCCAAACACTTGCAAACTATGGATTTAACTCTAGCTGCTTCAGCACTTCTTCTTCATACTCGAATTCAAAAGATGAAATAGAACTACAACTTCTAGCTGCTGCTACAGCTGCCTAAATAATTCTGTCAACATCAATCATCATGAAAATGTTAATGGAAATGTCACTACTCCTATATTTTGGGAGACCAAAGACAAATCAGAGTAAGCATATATCAATATTTTCCATGCTCCCCTTGTTATGCATCTTCTTCTTTAGTTGCTCAGCAAGGTAAATCCATCATCATGCTCCACTTGATCAAGTATGCTGGAGACACTTGTGATTCTTTTGTGTTCCATGATACCCAAAATTGAAATAAGTCACAATAATAATCACAGTCATCAATCTTCTCAACCTGTCACTTCTATTTGTCAACTCAAACTGGTCATCAACAGAAACTAGTCATTCTCTGCTCATGATGCCACATGTCATCTCATCATCATGTCTTTTGTTGAGAGTTCATTCCATACTGTTGTATATGTAACACTACCATATCATCGAAAATTTGTATGCATCATCCTTGTACATGATTCGAAGTCTAATTTTGGACCACTGAAAAATAAAAGATAAGCCTTCATACCAATTGGAACATAATCCGTAAGAGGTGTGTATAAAACATCATCCACATACTCCCCCTTACACATGCATATCATGATTTATACTTAAACCACTATCCTTGGACCTTATTTGCTTGGAGTGGTCATTATCATTCCTTGAGTTCGTCCTCCATCTCCTTGTTAATGTATTGCAATCTGATCCTAGGACCTGTTACTTCTTGGAGAGCCATTCTCTACCATTTGAGTCCATTCTCCAATGATGAACTCATGGCATACTCAAAGTCTTTGGAAGACTTCAAGTATGGCTTGCCATATGGCAGCCACCTTCACCTTTTGTGCATTGATCTTCAACTTCATTTAGATCCAATAAAATATTTTTTCTTACCCATACCTTAGTGTGTCCTTGGATTAGATTGTTTGTCTTCTGATATTTAATTTTTCCTTTGTTATACTTATTCCATGATTGATTAGTTTTCCTTGTTGATGTATATGATGGGCTACTCCTAGGTTCACTCCTTTGACTTGGACATTCTTGAGCCTTGTGACCAAAACCACTACATGAGTAGCACCTCAATGTGTGAAAGTTTGCATCAATATGGCCAAGATGATTACATGTCCAAAACGTAACTTTTTCATTAGGGCTTCCAGCACTTCTTCTTCCATAGGATCTACATTCCATAGCCTTATGACAAAAATTAGAGCAAGAAAAACAATAACCATTAAATCCATTTTCATACCTGGGACTTTGGTTCCATCTTGGAGTTGCTTCTCTTCTAAAGAATTTGCTTTGAGGTGTAGTGCTAACTTCTTCAAGCATTTTTTATCTTCCAAATTCTTGGTTGTCATGTACAGGTGCATGGTGAGCAACTTTGTCTTTACCTTTGGAAGACGATGGACCTGCTTCTAGAGTTTTGGGAGACCAAGTGCCACCTTCGGATTTGTCTTCTTCCTTCTTGTACCCAAGGCTAGATGTGTCATATGGAGACCTTTGACACTTTAGAATTTCATCCAAGATAACTAAACTTTCATTGAACTTCACATGAGCTTTTGACTTCTCAATTTTCTTTCTAAGACTAACAATTTCCATTTCAAGCCTCTGATTTGTCTTCTCTTTTTCCTCCACCTGAATATTCATGGATTCTTATATTCTTTTGGTTTCTTCGAGCTGAGTCCTCAAGCCAATATTATTTATTCTTGTCTCTTCAAGCTCTTTAGGGATTTTATCAATCTTCCCTTGTTCTCTTGCTAATTCAAACTTCAATCTTCCTATTTCATTGTTTTGGTTTTCTATCTCATCTTTCAATTTTTTGTTCTTAAATTTCATTCTCATAAATAAAGCTTTTGTCTCCTCTTTGCAACTTTCAAATGACCTCGAAAAATTCTTCTTAAGTCTCGAATTGAAATTAAGATCAATATCCAACAACGTGCATGTAAGTGCATCATTAGTTTTCAACCATGCTTCTTCTTCATCTTATGTAAGAACAACTTCATCATCATTACATTCAGAACTATCATCCATTGAAGAGTACTTACCTTCACTTATATTTGAAGCTTGTACCTGCTTTTCTTCTTGCTTTTCATCCTTGACTTATGCTTCCTTTTCTTTGTCTTGATTCTTCTTTTGGTATTCTTCTTCCAGCTTGAACCAAAGATCCTTGGTAGAGATGTAATATTTTACACTTTCTTGAACACGGCTTGATAGTCCATCCATCAAAAATTTCAAGGCAATCTTGTTGTCTTTCTTAACTGTTGTCTTTGTCTTCTTGCATGGATGGACAGGTTGGTTAACCACTATCTCCCAAACACCGAATTGCTTTAGGAATTTTTTTATTTTACTCCTCCAACCAAAATAATATGACTTTTCCAAGACTATAAATTCATGGTCAACGAGCATTGTTGATCCTTCCATATTGTGGCCCCAAATCCCTTCAAGCTTGTTAGGCTTATGTTGAAGGCCTTCTCTAATACCAATTTTTAGACACAATGGCTCACTGAGAGGGGGGGTGAATCAGCGAGCTTACACTTATTCCAATTTCAACTTCTAAATCTTATATCATCATTTCACATTCACTTCAATATCATATTCATCAATAGATTATGCTTCAATAAACAATTTACCATATGTCATTCATCAAATAAAACACATTATCAACAACACCATGCAAGAGACACAAGATATAGTTTTGTAATCTTTTATAATTGTTCAACTGGCTACAACCATGAGATAATTTAGCACCTACTGAATCAGAAGCACCTACTTCTATTCCAAGACATAGCTTGGTCTTTTCTTAGATCCAACTAAGAAAAATAATTACAAGACCCAACTTGTATCACAAGTACATATTTGTTACATTACATCTCATACATCATTCCTACACACATCATCTTATTACATCAATCTGTCCATAAGAAAATCAAACACATCTTCACATTTTGTTCATGTCGTCATCCTATTAGTCTATTGTTAGCAACATCTCCCCATACACAACATTACATTGTCCATATGCACATCATAGCATTGATCAAGCAGTATGATGTCTTCAATCAACACACCATCATTCTGTCATATCAACAACATCTCCACAAACTGTCCTTTGTTCTATCATGTCATCATTCCGTCTGTAGGTTCATATTCATTATGCCATGCCCACCATCTTCTTATTTTGTCCATACATATTATGCACATCATGTTTCCCTTATTGCTTCCCAGAAATCAAGGATAAAGAGTATTTCATACTGTTGTACTTGTCTCCATCAATCATCATGTTGCTGCTACATCATCAATCAAGCATCATGTCTTCAGCCAACCCATAA
>LPNX010654927.1:937205-970075 GCA_001517045.1 Pseudotsuga menziesii
GAACTAATCAGTGGCTGCCCCCAAAAAAAGATGAAAGGTAAACTTTAAAAAAAAAATTCCACTGTAGCTACCTGCTACAATATCCTAAAATCAGAGTTGTCCACCTCCACGAATTTCCTCAGAGCTCAAACGAATTTTTCTTCACTTTTTGAAGGAGAAAACAAGTATATTTATATTGGTTTATTTTTAAATTCACTGAGCCGACTTGTCTTATTTTTTGATAATAAAAAAAAAGAATTTATCATTGTTAATATTTTACCATTAACTTATAGTTGGGCCGACTTGTCATGATTTTCATGGCTATAATGCATCTTTGTTAAGATTTAAATGCAAATGCACTTCTCATTGTTTAAGGGTATTCTAGGGATTTTTCATTAAGAGCTTCAACTTCAACTTTAATGATTTTAAGGGCTCCATGACATCTTATGGGCATATGACCAACTTGTGGGTCCAAGGACTTCTTCAATCCTTCATAATTGCTTCAAGAATTTTTCGAAGGATTCTTAGGATTCAAATTCATACTCCATATGTGTCCATGATCATCATGAAAATCAAGAGAAATATCTAAAGGTTACATACAATATCCAAGGGCAATCAAACCACCATCTTGTTGTCATCAAGTGGGAGCATGGATCATCAAACCATCTAAGGGTTTTATGACTCCATCAAGTCACAAATGACAACAGAATGGGTCATTTGGACCATTTGGTGTTCCAATTCCCATATTATTCCATGTCATCAATATTTATGACTCCTTAGTCATTCATGGCTTCAATGCCCAAGCTGCCATGTCCTCGTATGTTATCCAATGCCATTTTCATCATACTTAAATTTTGTCATTAATGGTTGTCATCAATGACAATCATAGACAACCAAATTCATTGAGGTATTCATAGTGAAGGTAGCCAAAGTGATTCTTACCAAAATCAAGAAGCCTGATGTTTCAAATATTTGTGGACTGGGAAAAGGAAAGTGGAAGGTATACCGTTAGTGATATCGTCACTAGTGGAAGATCCTAAAAAGTTCAAGGGATGGGGTTTTAAAAACATCTATCAGTTCACCGAGTTACTAGCAGAGAAGACTCTTTGGCATCTAATTCATAATGAGATTTTGTGGGCAATGTCATTAAGACAAAATATCTAAAAGGAATCTCTTTGGAATATTAGATTAGGGGTGGAAGTAAAAGCTCGAAGGGTGGTTCTATCATCTTAAAGGAACTTATTGATGCTTTCTTATTAGTCGGGTCTTGGATAGCTTCAAAGATAGGAGGTGGTAGGAGAATGTGAGTTGGTAAATACCCATGTCTGTGGGTAGAAGAGTTGTTTCTACTATCTAAGGAGTTAGTTAATGTGTTTCATGACAAAGGAATTTTCATCCCGAGAGATTTTGGTAAGTTCATGGATTCAACTATTCATATTCAAATGTTGAAATATGCGAAGGGTATTGGGTTGGATGGAAACAAAAAAATAGAATGCGAGATATCAGGGATGATTTTAAGGAACCATATTTATTTAAAAGTGTAAAAATGTTAGCTAATCTTACCAATTCTTAAAGCACCAACTATAAAATATTTGGCAATAGTTTTCAAAAAATATTTTAATTTCCAAGGATTTTATATCGTTTATATAATAATTTGGCAATTTTTAGGGTGAAAAAAATTTACCCCATCAAAATTAAGCAAAACGGGGCTTCAAAAAATGCAAAATGGCAAATATCTTTTTGGAGAAAAACATGGAAAAAATATCCCATGGGATAAATTTCGCCCCTAAAATTATCCCTGGGAGAGATATATCAAAAATAATTCTCTAAGTGCTATCAAGTTGTCAAATTAGGAGGCCTGCACGGGTATGGCTCATTGGCGATTCCATTGTTATGAAGTCACTTGTTGTAAATTGGAGGTCACGAGATCAATCCCACCCGGGTTTACCTATGTCCCATGTCTTGCGGTGGGTGTGGGGATCCTAGGGTTATAGTGGTAGTGGGAATGGATCCCTGGACCCCGTGTCACGTGAGTACCAGCCCGGCCCCAGTTGTCGATTCCCCTAGTCAAAAAAAAAAAATTGTCAAATTAGGAGGATTGTTTGTTCTAGTAAAAGAATAATGCATATGGAGTTTTAATGACAAAATTGGCATGTGAAATGATGGTGGAAGAAGATTTAACTAGAGAAATAAGGTGGTGGTCTTTTGCGATTTGGAAGGTTCTTGGACCCCTAAAGGAAAAAAAATGCTTTATGGTTACTTTTCCTAGCAAATTATTGATCTGGGATAACATGCTGAAGTGAGGTTGGTGCGATCCAAGTTGGTGTAGTGTGTGTTCAGAAATTCAAAATCAATATACCACTTGTTCATTTCATGCACAGTTACTAGAGATATCTAGAAGGCGATCGAGTATTTCTTCAAACCAAGAACTCACTAGTCGACTATCTCTTTAGAATCATGTGTTAAAGATTGGCTGACAAAGTGAGAGTTAGAGAATACAAAGCCATGATAAATGTACTAGTATACTAGATATGGTGGATTTGTAATCAAAATATTTGTTAGAACACTATTATTTCGACAGATTTGGTGGAGCATATAATTATTATGTCAATCACTAAATGTAAACTTTGATATAAAAAATAAAGGTTGTAAATATCTAGTAATGTTGTGTTTGGATTATGAAGTTCCTTGGGGTTATTTTGATGAAGCGAGCTAGGGTCATCCTCTGATAGGGAGTGCAGGTGAAATTATTGTAATATCCCAAATTTTTCATTGGGTCACAATGGCCAAATCACATTTTCCATATTCACGAAAGTTGTCAAATGGATGCTAAAAGTCAAATAATTGCCGAGGAAAATCACTAGTTTCCTAGGTTGGGGGTGGAAGCTTTGAGATTTGGAATAAGTGGGATAATAAATGATGTTTAGACATTAGAAGGGGATAAATATTTAATAATTTGTCTTATTAAATAAATACAAGAGAAAATTGAAGTGGCAATGGAGCATGGAGACACATGGAGACTATGGGGCCCACACAAGCTAGAAAATTGGTGTCACATGGCATCCTCCTCTTGCAATCTCGAATCTATGGGAAGCCTAATGTTTTTGTATGGATTATAAGGTTAATATACTTATCCATATACTTCATAGTTCAAATTTGGGATGAATTTTAACTTACATGGGAGAGGAAGAGCCAAATGGGAGTTCATGGACACTTGGTTAGATTCCCCTTACATTTCTGACATCTATGACACCAATGATGGAGATTCTATGACAGTTATGACACAAGTCAAATCTGAAGGATTAAATATGACATATATGACATGTTAGGCCTGAATATAGCATCTTATATGGCGCTCATGGGAGTTGGAGAAGGCCAAGAGGCTCCTACTCGAATTTGGGGGAAGATGGAAGAGGAAGAGAGAGGCCACATGGAAAAGCATGAGCAACCACACCAATTTGACTTGGATTGGGTTTATGGATGATTTGGAGAAAATTAAAAGGATAAGTATGTTTATAAAATACAAGAATAAACCAATATAAGGTATTTTGATCATTTGATGAAGTTGGGTTTGTGAAGAGAGAGCTAGTGGATGACTAGTTCTTTACCTTAGCCAATTTCGAGGGTGAAAGATTCCCATCCTAATTGGTGATTTGGAGAGGCCACTCAGGTATTTCAAGGATATTAAATGAAGTCATAAGTTACATGTGCAATATTATCTTGCTCCAGTATTCTGTATTCTGATGTAAATTTTCTTTTATTTAATTTCATAAATCTCTCTGGATGAAAGGCCAATATATCTCATGTATTATTGTCCAATATTGAAGAAACAATGCCATTTCCCCAATACCTTGTTGTAAACTCTTGCAATCTTGATGGAATCGAATATATGTGTGCACCATTGATGATTTATAAATTAATTAACTGTAATTAATTTCTACTATTGATTTCATGTTCAGTAACTGAGAATTTGTGGCCATTGGGTCGAATTTCATATTATTTGGAGCAAACTAGATCTCGTTTCCTCAAGGGTCCAAAACTAGTTTTTTATATCTGATTGAAGGAAGTGATAACAGCCATGGGATGTCGATTGGTTATGTATATGAGTCTCTGATAATTTATTATACATATCCAATAATTCAATTTGATAATTCTAGTGGGTTTCAGCACACTTGGGAAGCCATTTCTATCATTCACCCCAGGGGGGATTTGAGCCCCAAAATTGCTAGTTAGAGCATCTATCTTATTCAGAATTTTATATAGACTTACATAAGTAATTGGAAGGAAATAATACATCCCTGAACATTATAATTAAGTTATTATATCACTCATACACCTTCTGGTACAATTCGAGAGCATTTGGAGCTATTTGGAGTCATCTACCATTGGGGGTTGGAACCTCAAAACTACTAGTAAATTCATGGAGTTCTCTTGGATACCTATTCAACCCCAAAACCACATATTATGCTTAAAATATAATTTAATTAATGTCTGATAACAAATCCAAGTATCATACCCACCATTAGTGAAGGTTGTACAGTGTTGTGAAGAGATTTGTTCCAGGACCAAGGGGGGATTTCCACCTCCCAAATTGACTAGTCTTGTCCTGAAAATTATTCCCTTGCAAATTGTAGAACATGGTTGGGAATATAATTTGATTATATGTCTGATATATGTGCTAATATTTCCCATCACCCCTCAGGACCTTCCTTACAAGGTTTTAAAGCAATTGGAGGAATTTTGGAATCAATTGAATCCATATAACTAGAGTTGTAAGAAGATGAATTTGAGAACATTGTGAAAGAATTGAAGAATTGGTCATTTTGATAAAATTTCCAAAAGGGGGACATTACAGTGGTATCATAGCATGGTATTGGCACCTATTGAAGTTATGGATGGTATATATGAATTGAATAAAGGCATTAAGTCATGTGGTAATGATATGACCGGGCAGGTTAAGCAAGCATTCGAATTGAGGGCTAGCCAATTTATGGGTAGTAGAAGTTTCCATCATGAAGAGACACATAAAACCATTTATTTTGAAAAACTTAATTATTGGTTGAAGGAATTTATGAGAAATAATTCAAATAATAACTCATTAAGGAATAATCATCAATGCACAAGTAGGGAGGAGACCAAGGAGCTACAAATTTAAGTGGGTGGTGAAGAAGAAAAATCATTACATCAAGAGGATCGAAATTAACTCCCAAATGAATTTGAAAAAGATAATGAAACGTCACATGAGAAATAAGAATAGTACCTTGAAACTATTCAATATCATTCTGAAACAAATTCTACTATGGACATGGACCAAAGGGCATCTACAAATGGATGTTTGAACTATGAAGGAGTACCTAATGATGGGTGCTCACAACTCTATGTTGGTAACATAGAGACCAGATCTAAAAATATTGCTGCAATATAAATTTCTCATGAGCATAAAGATGAATACCTCGCAGCATCAAATGAAGAACCAAGATCAACTTCCCCATCACCACTTGAGCTTCAAGGAGTTGATCAAATCCAGAATGAAGAAGAAGAGGAGGTTCACTCCCATGAACCATCCTTCATTGAAGGATCCTTGGAGATGAGTTAAAGGGATATCCAATAATCCCTTCAGATGCTCCATGACACTCAAGCATAAGTGTCAAATTCTTGTTGGAGATCTACTTCATTGGAGGAAACATCCTTCCTTGAAGACATGGAGAATATTCAAAGAGCAATGTGCCACATCAAAGGTGACTTCATGTCTTTGATTTTTGATAGAAAACATTTGTTTGAGCTTAATGAATTGTTACATGATGCATACTTTAAGAATAATGAGGATAATCTTAAGCTCGCAATTCAAAATGAGAAACTTCTTGAAAAGTTGCAACATGCTTGTTTTCCCTCCAATGTTTCAGATTGTCAAATGGTAGATTGTTTGGAGGAATCTCATGACATGGAGGATCATGAGAAATGTGGAAATTTGAATGTGCTTGATGTGTTTGAAGTTGAAGTTGAAGAGATTCAAACACTTGATGTGGTGGAAGAGGAACTTGAATTGTCTCTTGATGAAGGTTATGCAATGTTTAAAGGAGAACATGATTCCTCTACATTGGAACCAACCTATGACAAAGGTTTCACACTATTGAAGGAGCTGCATGATACTACCCATATGGATCTTTACCATGATGAAACTTCTGCACTTTTTGATCATTTGGGTGAGTTAGTTAATTCTCCTACATCCTACAATTCCATGCTTTGCAACATTAGTCTCAATGAAGTATGGGTGAAAGGGTTCTTTTTTATGGTGCCACATGAGGAGTATGGAACTCCTAGATTTAGTTTCTATGATGAAATGGTTGGAGCACACCCATATTCACATTTTCATCAGCATCCTTTGTTACTTTATGATGATGCACATCTACATGGATGCACCTATGATATGCATTTGAGTCACTTGAAGACTCGTGGTTTTTCTTGCTCAACACTCAGTTCATTTGAGGTTGGAGGGACTTCATCCAACACTGGGGTGAATAGATTTATGATTGGAGAAAAAATTTGTTTCCATCCACATACTTTGTTATATCTTTATGATTCTCTCATTCATGGATGTATTGATGAGACTTCTTTGAGCCACTTGAAGTCTTCATGTTTTATTTGCTCCTTATTTGGTTCATATTTTGGTGGAGATTCTTCATTCACTTCTTGGATGAAAGAGAAAATGGCTGATTATTATTTGGATGCATATTACATTCTTTCGAAGCAGAATTATAGGACATGGGATCCTCGCCTATGTCATTGGAGCAGATTTGACTAGTCACTTGAAGCATGTATGCACTTGGCAAATGGTAGTCTACTCACTTGGAGGTATAAGCACTTTCATGATTTTTTGATGAGGCACCTCCTTGATGTATCTTTTTATTATGTTGTTATGTACTTTGATGATATATATTATGTACTCATGATGTTTGGAAGAATGCATACAATAAAATGGGATCCATGAATTCTCTTTCCTAATAGTATGAGTTGGAGAGCACTCTTAATTGTTGGAGTGCAATGCAAGCAATGGGACCCCGGGATAGTTTTTAGTCCCATTGATTCCAAATTATTCGGGAAACCAGCAGTATGGGAGATGGATTCCCCACTTAATAAGGTGATGTTAATCAGATTAGTGCAGCAGCAAGAATGGTGGTTCCTCTCTAAAATATTCATGGAATCTCAAAGACTCAAAGTGGGCAGCTCAGTGGAAACTTCAAAGTATCATACAGAAAGCAGGTTCTTCAACAACCATGTTTGAAATTGCTTGAGGAGAAGCAATATTTGGAAGGGAGGATTTGTAACATCCCAAATTTTGCATTGGTTCACAATGTCCAAATCACATTTTCCATATTCATGAAAATTGTCAAATGGATGCTAAAAGTCAAATAATTGCCAAGGAGGAAAATCACTAGTTTCCTAGGTTGGGGGTGGAAGCTTTGAGATTTGGAATAAGGGGGATAATAAATGATGTTTAGAAATTAGAAGGGGATAAATATTTAATAATGTAGCTTATTAAATAACAATAGAAAATTGAAGTGACAATGGAGCATGGAGACACATGGAGACTATGGGGCCCACACAAGCTAGAAAATTGGTGCCACAGGACATCCTCCTCTTGCAATCTCGAATCTATGGGAAGCCTAATTTTTTTGGATGGATTATAAGGTTAATATACTTTTCCATATACTTCATAGGTCAAATTTGGGATGAATTCTAACTTACATGGGAGAGGAAGAGCCAAATGGGAGTTTCATGGACACTTGGCTAGATTCCCCTTACATTTATGGCATCTATGACACCAATGATGGATATTCTATGACAGTTATGACACAAGTTAGATATTAAGGCTGAAATCTGACATATATGAAATGTCAGTCCTGAATAGAGCATCTTAGAGGGTGCTCATGGGAGTTGGAGAAGGCCAAGAGGCTCCTACTCGAATTTGGGGGAAGATGGAAGAGGAAGATGGAATTTGTTGCCAGAGCTTATACTTGAGTCTGCATCCCTTTGTCCCTTGGAGCACTTTGTGTTCTTCCCAAGATTGCCTTTTACTTGTGAGCTTGCTATCAAGAGATGGAGGATTGAAGTGGTGGAGGCCCCGGTGGAGGACTCAGTTTCTCTGGTTCGCAGACGTGCCGACAGAGGTTGTCACTATTGTAATCTCTGATTTATATTAATAGAAATATATTTTCCTATCCAATAATGTGTATTTAAATGAGTATTGAATCCATGGATTCTTTTAAATACTTATATGTTATTGATTGTATATGCTAGAGTAGGTCTAACACAATTATATAGCATGCTTGTCCTGTTTGTGAATGTTGAGAGAGCAAATTGCTAATACAAGCGAGAATGGAAAAGCTAAACGGGGATCTACATCAACCATCCGGAATAAGGTATGTTTCGAGATCCTTTAGTGTTAGATGTTTGGTTTCTCTTGCATATGGGAAAGGATTGATTTCTGCGGTTACTCTGCCTATTGTGGTACCCCAATCCATAGGAAGTTTTCTCCGTAATAGAATTGGCGACCATACTGGGGAAGGCCATAAAGGTGTGATCCACCATGTGTGGTAAAATCAGTTGTAACAAGATTATTTAAGGTTTTGAACATCCTCATTGTCGTCGTCTTTTCTGATATCTGAGGAACCAAGTGATCTCCAATTGAGTCCACTAAAATCCTCTTTGCTTTGGCATCATTCTTTCTCCAGTGAGATTTGTCTTCTTCAGCTTCTAGTTCTAGGACCTTTTCTTTTATGACCTATAATAGGTCATTTTATTCTAGTAGAAGAATAACCCTAGACTTCTGGGGATGAATTTGGAAGCCCCTTTCAAATGATCTTTAATCTTCATGCTGATCATCTTGACTGCAAATCTCGATCTGAGACCCTAGCAGAGGCTAGGTCAAAAAATGAAAGTTGGAGTTTTTTAAAAATGACTCCACAAATAAATGTGCCCTAAAGAGGCGAGTTGAGTAGAGGCATAGTCAAGCCAAAACTATGGAGAAAGTAGGTCAAAGCTAAAAACCCTAATTTCTGTTGCAGCAGCAAAATTAGGTCAAAATTGAAGATTCTTAGAATTGAATTATGTTTTCACAAAAATATGTGCTCTCCTTAGAGAAAAATCCTAAGGCTCCTTTTCTGCCAAAAATTTGAGTGAAGACCTTGAAATATGAAACCCTAGTTTCGACAGGTTTCCTACAAAGTTCCAACAATGGCTTTTTCTAGCACTTCTCTGATACCATGTTAGCTTTTCATAAGATTATAGCAGTATATCTTAATTTTATTTATCAATAGGATCACTATAATATAGAAAAAAGCACAGACAATAATACGAGTATTTTTATCCTGGGAAACCCAAATGGGAGAAAACCCAGCAACCTTCATCTAGAGATGATAATTTTGAGATCAGAGTACAATGAAGAAGAAAGAGAAAATATGGAAATGCTTTCCAAAGATGGAAACCCTGAAAATAGTCTTCTTCTGCAGTGTAGGTGAACTTCTCTCTCTCTCTTAGAAAACTATGCACTTCTCTGAGTTGTTATGTTGTTGCTATGTAAAATAATGACGAGAGGAACCTCCTATTTATATTGTTTTCCCACTCAGAATTTAACTAGGGCTGAATTCTCTTGAGGGAGCAATATAATTTTATATTTCATTATTTTATTTTATTTCATTTATTGTTGGCTTTTCATTCCAAGGATTACATTGTTCTTTCTAGGGTTTGTATGAATGATTACAAAAAGTTCAACTCTCGAAGGAGGACAATAATAATAGCTTCTTAAGTTGCACAAACTCCAACACTCCCTCTCAACAAGGAACGTATTCTTTGGTCTTCATCAGCATCATGATCATATGGGTTTCTTCTGTACATCTATCATGTCTCTATCATCTCTAAACATATAGAAGGTTGTCTTTATGAATTTATTCTATTCGGATGGATGAGAGAAAATAGTCTTCTACCTATCCATCTTTATTGTCGATGGAATATTTCCATACCTAGCTAGATATCCTAGATGACCAGACGTGCACGACCATCTACTACCAGTTCGTCTCATCTACCGATGTGGTACTCCAATTACTGGTTGAGAACCTGAATGAATAGAGGTAGATGTGCAATGACACGACCATCTGCTACTTGTCTGACTCATCTGTCGATGGGATTTATCCCATACCTGGTTGAGTACCTGAATGAGAAGAGGCACCTGTGTGAACCCGACCATCTACTACATGTATGTCTCATCTACCGATGGGATTTCCCCCATACCTGGTTGAGAACTTGGACGAGCAGAGGTACCTGGGTAAAAGTATAGTAAGTGTCTCTCAGTCATCTCTCCCTCTCAAGGAGGGATATGTTCTCTTCTACTCCAAGTATTCCACGAAAGTATTCACACTTCACTTTGGGAAGAGGCTTGGTGAAAACATATGAAGTCTGGTCATCTGTCGGAATATACTGTATCTCGACTGCACTTTTTGTTAATGTATTTGTAACTTCAGAATGTATTCACTTATATATCTTATGTCTTGTACCCCAATGTTTATTCCGGGATGTGTTTGTAATGTAATTGAGTCATGTCATGCCTCGATGTTCCAATCGGGAGGATCTATAATGGAAACAAGTCATGTCAAGTCATTGTGGGTAACCCTCCTACCGATCAAGGGTTAAAGTCCTCGCAGTTCTGGGGCACTAGGGTTATTAGACTCACCTAGTGAAGTTGGCCCTAGTTGGGTTTAGTCAAGTCAGGAATTAGTATAAATAGAGAGCTAGCCTCTCTATTTATCACACACTCAGTTGTAGCGCATAGTTGAGGAAGAAGAAGACACTGGGGCTAGGAAGAAAGAGGTTACTGTTGTCGGGAGATCATCTTACTGTTTTTGGGCTTTTATATTTGGTGTTGATTCTATCTCTGAGGAAGTTGCGGGATTTTCTCCATTTATGGTTTCCCCAAGGAAAAACACTGTGTTCATTGTATCTTGTGTTTTATTGTTGTGCTTGTTATTCTCTCAGTTAAAGATCCTAATATAATGCTAGCTTAATGTTAAAAATCTAACATGGTATCAGAGCTAACCTGAGAAGAAGACACTATGTAGCTGCGGGAACTAGGGCTTCCTATTTTTTGGATCTCTCTCCACATATTTTCAGCAAAAGAAGGTTGGAATAACTCTCCTCCCTAGGGCGCATCTTTCTGTCGAAGCAGAATCCAATTCTGAGGTTTTTCAGTTTTGGACCCGACACTACTACCGAAAATTTGGGATTTTCATAGAAGTGGAATTTTTCAATGAGCCCAGGCCTGGATTGATATCCTACTCAAAATCGAAGTTAGGGATCAATATCAAAGCATTTGGTTGGACAGAACTCCAGAAAATCAAAACCCTAATCTGCTTTTGAACCAGCACTACAAAATTTCAGCTCCAAATCCAGATCTGACATCTTGAACTGGTAAGATCTAAATCCTTTGTATTTCCATTTGAGGTTCTCAGTTAAGATGTCTCATCATACCAAGCTTGATGAAAATCTTGATGGAGATGATAACTTCCGAGCTTGGAAGTATAGGATCTCCCTAGTCCTGGAAGAGAATGAGTTGGACTCCTACATCAATGAGGAGGCTCCAGTTCCAGAGGGAGATGAGGCTAAGGCATTACACAAGAAGAAGTTGGTTATGGCAAAGAGGATCATTGTTGATTCAATCAAGGATCACCTCATACCACAGGTGTCCTCCCTAAAGACACCTAAAGCTATGTTTGATGCACTAACCAAATTGTTTGAAGGAAAGAACATAAACCAGAAGATGACCTTGAGGAACCAGTTGAAGAATGTGACGATCCAGAATTCAGAAACCATCCAATCTTACTTTACAAGGGTTTATTATATCAAGGAACAATTGGAAGTAGTAGATGAAGAAGTGAAGAATGCAGAGATTGTAATGACCACCTTGAATGGTCTCCCTAGGACATGGGACTCTTTCATTCAAGGAATCTGTGCCAGAAAGAAGTTAGTCAAGTTCAGCAGACTACGGGAAGAATGCTCTCAAGAAGAAGCTCGGATAGCAACTCGAGAATAGAATATGGGAAGTGAAGATCAAGCTCTCACAGTACAATCCAAGAAAACCAAATCTAGCCACCATAGAAGTAAGTACTCTCATCAAAGGAATAACTTTAGAAATCCTAGAGATAAGTCTAAGTTCATTTGCTATACATGTGATGAAAGAGGACACTTTGCAAGATATTGTCCTAAGAACAAGGGTAGCTCTCACAAGAAGAAGGGAAACAAGAGAAGACATCATGCTCATGCTGCAGAGGATGATGAAATCTCCACAAAGAGAAACAAATAAGTCAGTGATGATTCATCAAGTGATGAAGAATATGTTCTGATTTTTGCTCTCACGGGAACTATCACACATGGCAGCAATGATTGGCTTATAGACAGTGGTGCTTCCAAGCACATGACAGGATTCAAGCAATCCTTTGTGAAATTATCTGAACATGAATCACCTCACAAGGTGAAACTTGGAGATGACTACCAGTATCCAATAAAAGGTAGTGGGGAATCCTCCTATAAGCTAGACTCTGGAAAGTCTATCAAGATGAAATATGTATTGTTTGTACCTGGACTAAAGAAGAACCTCCTCTCCATATCTGCATTAGATGCAAAAGGAATGAGAGTTGCATTTGTAGATGGCCAAGTCCTCATGTGGCCAAAAGGAAATTCTTTCGATGATGCAGTAGTGATTGGAGAACAAGAAGGAGGACTATACAAATTGAAGGGCCAAACTGAACAAGCTTTGGTTCATGAATTGGTAGAACAAAATGAGCTTTGGCATAGAAGGCTTGCACATGTGCATTACAGAGCACTACCACTTGCAAGCAAAGTTGTTGAAGGTCTCCCAGAAATGTAGACAAAACATGAAGGTGTATGCAAAGTATGTGCGAAAGGAAAGAACACAAAGAAGACATTTCCAAGTAGCGAGAGCAAGGCAAAATTAATCTTGGAAATCATTCACTCCGATGTATGCGGTCCAATGTCATCAAGTTCACTAGGCGGGTATGTATAAGGGCGGGCCTTTCTGACTTAGGGTCAGATATAAGTGCTGAAGACCTACATGAAGGGTAGGCCTATAACCAGCATGAAAAAGGGTTGGCTCTGTGGAACTTCCTATGACAAGAAGAATCAAGATAGCACTATTCTGAGATAGCATATGATGATGATCCATACTTGATGATGATCCAAATGTGATGATGATCCATATCAAGTGATGATCCAGATGTGATGATGATCTAGTAGTGATGATATAGTAGTCGTGATGATCCAGATCCCATGATGAAGAAGACTTGAAGACGAAGATGACTTAGAAGATGACTTGAAGACAAAGAAGACGAAGAAGACGAAGAAGACTTGAATATGAAGAAGACTTGAAGACAAAGAAGACTTGAAGATGAAACTAATGAGATGATCCAGTCAATATAGAGAAGAAGACCGGTGCTGAAAATTGTGTCGAAAGAATACCTTCCTAGTTAAGAGGGAGTGTTAATGTATTTGTAACTTCAGAATGTATTCACTTATATATCTTATGTCTTGTACCCCGATGTTTATTCGGGGATGTCTCTGTAATATAATTGAGTCATGTCATGCCCCAATGTTCTGATTAGGAGGATCTATAATGTAAACAAGTCATGTCAAGTCATTGTGGGTAACCCTCCTATTGATCAAGGGTTAAAGTCCCCGCAATTCTGAGGCACTAGGGTTATTAGACTCACCTATTGAAGTCGGCCCTAGTTGGGTTTAGTCAAGTCGGGAATTAGTATAAATAGAGAGCTAGCATCTCTATTTATCACACACTCACTCACACTCAGTTGTAGCGCATATCTAAGGAAGAAGAAGACACTAGGGCTAGGAAGAAAGAGGTTACTACTGTCGGGAGATCATCTTACTGTTTTTGGGCTTTTCTATTTGGTGTTGATTCTATCTCTGAGGAAGTTGCGGGGTTTTCTCCATTTATGGTTTCCCTGAGGAAAAACACTATGTTCATTGTCTCTTGTGTTTGATTGTTGTGCTTGTTGTGCTTGTTATTCTCTTAGTTAAAGATCCTAATATAATGCTAGATTAATGTTAAAAATCTAACACTTGTCTGCACCATATCACGTATCAAGTGATACGGAATTTCTATGTGCTTCTACTTGTCATGAAATACGGGGCTCACTGACATGTGCACACAACTCTGATTACCACTGTGAATCACGGTTGGCTCTGGAATCTAGACAAACAATCCTCCAAGAAGCTTACGAAGCCAAACTACTTCTTGGGTTGTTGAACTAACATCCATATACTCGTCCTCTACAGTATTGAGAGCTACTCAATTATGCTTCCTACTGCACCAAGAAATTACTACAGATCCCAGACTGAAACAACATCCTGAACTACTCTTCCTATCAGTGGTGCATCCAACCCAATATGCATCTATAAATCCTTCTAATTTCAAGTCACATGCTGAACCATATCGTAGACCATATCCCACAGTGCCACGTAAGTATCTGAGCACATGTTTTGCTGCAATCCAGTGAATCTTCCTTGGTTCGCACATGAACTAACTGAGGGCTTTCACAGCAAAACAAATATATGGTCTGGTGTTTTTCAAATACATTAAGGACCCAATCATATGGAGATACATAGTGGGATCAATGAAATTTGAATATGAAGCAGAATCGCTCAGCTTCTTCAAGTTTGCATCCATCGGAGTAGCTATGGACTTGCAGTCCAACATTCTGAATCTCTTTAGTATTTCTATGGTGTATTTTCCTTGTCCTAGGAAAATCTCTTTCTGCCTCTCTTGTACTTCTAATCCCAATAATTAGTGCATCAATCCAAGATCCTTCATTTTGAACTCAGAGGTGAGTTTCTTCTTACACCATAAGATCAGTTTCTCATTTTCGGTAAGAAATAAGTCATCAACATATAGTACCAAAATTAGTGGCTCATCATTCACACCCTTGTGGTAAAGGTTGGGGTATGCATCACTCTTGGTGAATCTGAGACTCACCAGGAATCCATCTATCCATCCATACAAAGCACAAGGTGCTTGCTTGAGTCCATATAACGCCTTTTTTGGCTTGCATACGTGAGACTCCTTTTCATGGACAACAAACCCTTCTGGTTGTTCAATATATACTTCTTCCTCAATAATACCATTAGAAAGGTTTTCTTGACATCCATAGGATGCAACTTCCATCCCACAGCTGATGCAATAGCAATGATTGATCTAATGGAAGTATATCAAGCCACGGGAGAACATGTCTCATCATAATCGACTCCCTCTTTCTAAGAGAACCCTCTGGCAACAAATATGGCCTTGTATTTTTCAATGCTACCATCAAATCCATGTGGAGCTTCATGCTCCTCTACTTTCTACAAAATCTATTGTGCCCATTTGGGTCTTTCTGGCTTACTACCATATATGTGGGAGCATCATCTGGATGAACTGGATTAATGGGACTAATCAGTTTATTCCTTTCTTCAGACTCCCTCTTAATGTTTGTAGGGGAATATGATCTCATCTATTCATCATCATCGATCTCCATATATGATCCTTTTCCTTTTCGGATAGCCATTTCTTCTTCAAAGGTTACATCCCCATTGACTTCGATTTTCCTCGATCCTAGGATGTATATTCTGTAAGCCCTTGAAGGCTTGCAATATCCCATGAATTTTCCCTTCTTTCCTGAAGGTTCTAACTTGGGCACATGAATATAGACTGAAAATTAATTGTCCATCCTGGTCACGATTAGGTTCATCAAGGATCCTTTGAGTCATGACTGTAGTGTTATCAGGTTTCTATCATATGTAATAGTCTCAAATACTTGTTTTGGGGGATAACTCTATCTGTCTCTCAAAAGTCGATTGAGTAAATCTTATTAAAGCAGTAGATAGATTGATATACGTAGAAGCCTTCCGCTTCTGATCACCAAATCTCTGCACGATATCATTCTAGATCATGCTTCTAAAGGATTTCTGCTTCTGTTCCATCTGTATATCAATGGGATCACTTGTCCTTGTAGATAATGACATTCCCTACAAGTTAAATCGTGTCAGATGGTTAGCAATGTTTTATAATCAATGTATTAACAAAATAATGTAGGCAAGATTTTATTCAATGCTTCAACACAACACATGTAAGGCCATTATCTTGATGTTTATGGTCTTTATTATAGCATACCATTAAGAGTGTGTGCTACTCCAATACAGTTATAAATAATTTGTCATCCTAGATGGGTTGTGCAACATGACATCCTATTTAACTACCTGAATTTAGAAATGTGGATCTATGTAAAACATATTAAAAAACAACCAGATCTAATCTACTATAGCATGTAAAATCAAATACTTATCTTTTGTAGTTTTTTGGGTGGGCTCCCACTGTCAGAGTCCACTGATCTTCATATGCTTTCTTGATGATCATCAAATTCTAGATCTTCATATCATTTATTAGAAGAAGAACTCCAAACGATCATCCTTCCTTGGCTCCTTGTGAGGAGGTTCTTCTTCTACATTAGTTGTCGAAGCTTCATGCTTCCCTTTGATTGAACTTCGACAGTTATTGGCATAATGACCGTATTTCTTGCACCTATAGCACCGTATGTGAGATAAGTCCTTCTTCTCTTATTTCTTCTGATCTGGGGGAGGACCTGATCTCTTGTTTTGATGCTTCTGATTGAAGGACTTCCTTCCCCTTCCCTTTCCTTTCTTGACATGAAATATGAACTCTTGATTCTCCTCAGGTTGGGCGCCATGGCATCTTTGGTGTGTTGTGATTCTTGTTTCTTCCTGAGTGCATTCTGCCCATAGCTTATCAAACTTGGAAAACTTGGTCCGACCACTTATAGTTTGGATAAAAGACTCCCAAGATGGTGGGATAACATTTAAGGTGGTCATAACGATATCCTTTTCTTCAATATTGTCTCCACTGGACTTTAGCTTGTCCCAAAGTTCGATGATCCTCATGAAATATGAGGCAATATTTTTGGACTTCGTCATCTTCATATTCAACAGTTGATTCCTCAATGTGAGAATCACATTGATGCTACTATGTTCAAATAGCTTCTTTAGGTTTTTTAACATCGTCCTTGTCGTTGTATTTTATGAGATATGAGGAACCAAGTGATCTCTAACTGAGTCCACTAAAATCCTCCTTGCTTTGGCATCATTCTTTCTCCATTGATATTTGTCTTCTTCGGCTTCTAGTTCTGGGACCTTTCCTTTTATGACCTGTAATAGGTCATTTTATTCTAGTAGAAGAATAACCATAGATTTCGGGGGATGAAGTTGTAATCCCCTTCCAAACGATCTTCAACCTTCATGTTGATCATCTTGACTATAGATATGTATCTGAGACCTTAGCAGAGGCTAGGTCAAAAAATGAAATTTGGAGTTTTGGAAAACTAAATCCACAGATAAATGCACCCTAGAGAGGCGAGTTGAGTAGAGGTATATTCGATCTAAAAATGCGGAGAAAGTAGGTCAAAGTTGGAAAGCCTAATTTATGTTTCAGCAGCAAAATTAGGTCAAAATTGAAAATTCTCATAATTGAATTATGTTTTCACCAAAAGATGCATTCCCCTTAGAGAAAAATTCCTAAGGCTCCTTTTCTGCCAAAATGTTGAGTGAATATCTTGAAAGATTAAACCCTAGTTCCGACAGCTTTTTGACAGAGTTCTGACAATGGCTTCTTCTACCACTACTCTTATACCATGTTGGATTTTAATAAGATTATAGGAGTATATCTTAATTGTATTTATCAATAGGATCGCTAGGAGATAAACAAAGCACATAACAATAACACGATTATTTTTGTCCTAGGAAACCCAAATGGGAGAAGACCCAACAACCTTTGTCTAGAAATGATCATTCTGAGATCAAAGTACAATGAAGAAGAAAGAGAAAATATGGAAATGCTTTCCAAAGATGGAAACCCTAAAAATAGTGTTCTTCTACAGTGTAGGAGAACTTCTCTCTCTCCCAGAAAATTGCGCACTTCTTTGAGTTGTTGTGTTGTTTCTATGTAAAATAATGAGGAGGGGTGCCTCATATTTATACTATTTTCCCACTGAGAATTTAACTAGGGCCGACTTCACTTGGGGGAGCAATATAATTTTGTATTTCATAATTTTATTTTATTTCTTTTATTGTTGCCTTTGCACCCCAAGGCTTACATTGTTCTTTCTAGGGTTTGTATGAATGATTACAACAAGTTCAACTCCTGAAGGAGGACAATAAGAATAGCTTATGAAGTTGCACAAACTCCAACATCCCCAAGTCCCATCTCTATCTTTTCATTGGACAAAGAGTTGGAGGAGATATGGGGAGGAATTTGGTATTGAAAAGTCAAAGTATAGAAGTAAAGACTTATAACACATGTGCAGTAGCTCCAATTAGCCTTCATAACTTGGAGACAACTTATCTTGGTAGATGGGAACAAACTCCAAACTCAATTAGTCTAGTAAATTCTCATGTTGCAAAAGGAACTGCAAAAAATACTCCTTTCAAACACATAAATCCAATGATTCAGTATAAAAGTGTGAGTGATAGGGTTCTTGCAAAGAGTAATAGAAAGATTTAAGAGGTAAACTCTAGATTTCAAGTTGGATATTTAATTGAGGAGGTGAAGTTTGGGAGTTTGGCAGGTGTGACGGGGAAAAAGGAGGCTTTGGACAAATGGAAAGCTACAAATTTGTATCCAAGTAGGGATAGAAAGGATAGTCAGGAAACGACTGAAATAAAAAGTACATCAAGGTGAAGAATGAGAAGGTAAAAATGGTAGTTGGGAATGGTGTGGGTATAGAGGAGGTGCAAAGACTCATGATGCAAGCTTTGGTGGGAAAATTCATGGGTAAATTTGTTAATCCTAATTCTTTACAAAGGTGGTTGGAGATAAATGATATCCAATTGTGGGATAACTTTTGGCTTTCTATATTGCCTTGACTAGAGATTTATGCAACTTCACCTTCGAAAATGGATCGGATGTTAATGTGATACTTGACAAGGAGTGGTTTTAGGGCCCTTCGGGTCTATTTTTAAAAAGCTGGGATTGGGTTCCTACCTCAAACAATAACCAACTTATCTCCAAAAGGTATGGGTAATTCCATAAAAGATTCCATGTATTCTCTATAAGGAATCTATTTTTGAAAGGATTGAGTATTATCCGGGTTGTTTTATAGTCTTGGAAGGATAATGGGAGAAAAAACTAGACAAGAGGGAGGTTAAGACTATGGTGGAACTGAACCTGTGAGAAGTAGAGATGAAAATTGAATGGGGAAAGCGGACTTTTCTTCAAATATTGGATTCTTGCAAACTTCCATGTAGAAAATATTACTGTGATGAGGTAGGGAATCTAAGATCGCAATGTGATGCAGGGATTTCCGAAGGTTGAAAAAAAAGGAAAAAAAAGAAGAATTATGCATAGATTTCTAAGGGTCATAACTTTTGAATCGGTTATTCATTGAGCTCAAATTTAACAAGAAGTTGTGTTTCAAAGTGTTCATTGTAGAGAATGATAAGATCGTTTTGATCGAGCCTTTTTCAATACTTTTTTAGTGTCAAATCCCTTTATATAAGGCCTTAAATTGGGGTTTTAGTGTTTTACGAGGTTTTTTTAATTTGTAATTATCAGTTATCTCTTAGTTTATGCACCTAATCATAAAAGTGAGTTATCAACTAGTGTCTCTCTAGTTAGATTTCAGTTAGTGGTGACCTTTTAGAGTCATGCGAGAATTTTCTAAAATTAGCAATTTTCAAAAATCTCAGATTTTGAAAATCTCATATAGTAGTTATAAGGGCTTGAACCTTCATTGTAAAGGTTAGGATGGAGAAGGATTAAAAGATAGTTATTTTTCCATTCTCATGTGTTTTCATGATTTTTAGATCTCGTGAATGAATCAAAATTTATTGGCTACATCATCTGGTATCAAAGCCATAAGATGGATGTCAGAGGAAGGAGAAGAACGGGTCTTTCTCAGATGCATAGAGATATGTAAAACCTCCAAAGGCAAGTAGAAGGTCTTACAAATGTGTTGGATAATCCGAGAATAATATGAAGAGAAGCGTCTGATGATGAGACAGACCAAGGAGATGTAGATCGACATATAGAACATGAAGAAGAACAAGTAGGGCACATGACTTTTGAAGAAAGGATGCTCAGGGCTCTAAAAGGGAGAAATGATGGGATCAAAATGGAAGTTTTACAATATGCCGGGAGTCTTAAACCAATGGAGTTAATAGATTGGCTTAAGTCCATGAATTATTTTTTTGAAAGGAAGGCTATGATAGAGGAAAATAAGTTGAAATTTTCATGCACCAAGTTGAAGGTTCATTCCATGATCTGGTGGGATCATGTGCAGAAATCTAGAACAAAAAAAGGAAAACACAATGTTACGACATGGAATAAGACAGAAAAAAATGGGAGAGAATTTTTTGTTGTTGGACTATGCACAAACCATTTTTCATAGATTTCATAACTTGAAACAAAACCTATCCACCATGGAGGATTTCACACATGAGTTTTATCAATTGTCCATTTGTGTGGACCACCAAGAAATTGATTAGAAACTAGTTGCAAGGTATGTGAATTGTTTGAAATTTTATATTCAAGATGAATTGAGAATGCATAGGGTTTGCAATGTGGAAGAGGCATACCAATTAGCCTTAAAGGCTGAGGAAAAATAAAACCAACAATTTTCTCAAAGGAATAGAGGAGCAAGGAGGGGCACATCATCTTCCTCTCGGGGTAGTTTTAATTATGGCAAAGGCGAATCATCCCAAGGAGATGAGAAAGTAGAAGATCCTCGACAAGATAACCTGAACCAACCACAAAGAAGAGGATTTCAAAGGAGTTGAGGTTACGATGGTGGCAGAGAAAGACCTTATTGGTGTTTTAGGTGTGGTGTAGAGGGTCATCGAGCATTTGAATGCTCCAATTATAACATGCAAGAGCCAAAGCAAGGACAACATCCTAGTTTAAACTTGGTTAAAGTTGAGAATGAAGAAGAAGGAGTTGAATCTGAAGTCTGCCTTATATGGGGGAAATATCATGACACGGAGGTCAATGGAGATTCCAAAAAAAGAGCAAAGGCATAGTAGCGGCAATGAGTATTCATGGCTTCAGACAAATACTTTTTGAACCAGGTGTACTTCTAGGGGAAAGGCATGTCAAGTTATTGTTGATAGTGTCAGTTGTGAGAATATGGTTTCCAAAGAAATGGTAGATAAGTTGAAATTACGTTGTGAAACACACCCCAATCCTTATCGAATTGCATGGTTTTGATCAAGTTTTCCATTGGTAAGACTTGTAAATATGAAATATGGTAAGAGGTCATTATATGAATGCAAGCCATCTATTATTGGGGAGGCCTTGGCAATATGATAGAAAAGTCATGCATGATGGAGGAAATAATACCTACACCTTTTGGAAGGATGGATCAAAAGTCGTCTTATTGCCCCTTAAAGATGAAGGGAAAGTTGAGAATATGTTATCATAAAGAGAGCTTGTTAAAGAAATGAAGGCAATATGATTCTATTATGCATTAATAGTGCAAAAAGGAGCCGAAGAACACATATTGATACCTATTGAAGTGGACAATGTATTAGAAGAATATGTTGATGTTGTCCCTAATGAACTACCTGATGGCCTTCCACCAAAGAGAGATATTCAAAATCACATTGATCTAATCCCAGGATCATCTTTACCTAATTAGGCAGCCTACATGATGAGTCCCACACAGCATGCATAGCTCAACCAACAAGTAATAGAGTTTATAAAGAAAGGTGTCTTAAGAGAAAGCATGAGTCTATGTGTTGTACCAAAATTGTTGACTCCAAAAAATATAATAAATTGAGGATGTGCACAAATAGTAGAGCAATCAATAAAAATACCATCAAATATTGGTTTCCTACACTACTCTTGGACAACATGATGGATGTGTTAGTTGGAGATAAATACTTTAGTAAAATTGATTTACGAAGTGGATACCGCCATATCTGAATTTGTGAAGGGGATGAATGGAAGACTTCCTTTAAGACCAGGGATGGACTATATGAATGGATGGTGATGCCATTTGGGTTTTCCATTACACCTAGTATCTTTATGGAGTTGATGAATATTGTGCTTCAACCTTATATTGGTAAATTTGATGTCATTTATTTTGATGACATTCTAGTTTTCAGTAACAATAAAGAAGATCACTTGCAACATCTCAATATTATATTAGATACGTTGAGAAAACATCAGCTTTATGCAAACATGAAGAAATGTAGGTTCCTGCAAGAAATTTTGGCATTTTTTGGGTTTTTTCATCTTAGCAGAAGGAGTCAAGATGGATTCAGAGAAGGTTAGAGCAATTTTGGAGTGGCCTAGTCCTAGGAGCATAACAGAGGTAAGAATATTTCATGGACTGGCTACCTTTTACCGAAAATTTATTCCAAATTTTAGCAATATTGTAGCACCCATAAGAGATTGCACCAAAGGCACAACATTTAAGTGGAACAATGCAATTAAACAAAGTTTTAAGTTTTTAAAGAAGGAGGTAATTGAGACACCTATATTATCCTTACCAGATTTTGATAAAGTGTTTGAGGTAGATTGTGATGCCTCACATGTAGGCTTTGGAGCTATACTTAAACAAGTAGGCATACCAATTGCATTTTATAACAAAATGTTGAATGTGGTAAGAAAGAACTACTCCACATATTATGTAGAATTTTATGCAATTGTGCAAGCATTGCGACATTGGAGGAATTATTTAGTGTCCAAAGAGTTTGTGTTATTTACCAATCACATTGCATTAAAATATGTAAACACCCAAAATAAATTGAACAGTAGACATGCAAAATGGGTCCCTTTCTTACAAGGTTTCACCTTTGTTCTAAAGCACGAATCAAGAAGGAAAAATCAGGCTACAAATGCTTTGAATCGGTACATTGTTCTTTTGATAACCATGGAAAATCAAGTAAATGGGTTTGTTGTATTGAAGGATCTCTATGCGTTAGATAACGATTTTTCAGAGATTGTGGAGCAGTTGAAGAATCAGGTTTTCGGGAACATGGATCTTATTAGTGAATATTTATGCAAGATGGATACCTCTTCAAAACAAAACAACTATGCATTCCAATTGGTTCTATGAGAGAAAATATTATCAGAGAACTTCACAGTAGTTGCTTGGCAGGACATTTTGGAAAGGATAAGACACTACCCTTAATCGAAGATAAGTATTATTGGTCGAAGATGAAAAATTATATAACTAGCTTTGTGGCACAGTGTAGGATTTGTCAAATGGCTAAAGGACACTCACATAATATAGGGTTGTACATGCCATTATCAGTGCCCACAAACCCATCCACAAATATGAGCATGGACTTTATGTTGGGGATCCCAACACACACAATGAGGTAATGAATCTATTTTTGTGGTTGTTGACAGGTTCTCTAAAATGGATCATTTCATTGCTTGCAAGAAAACTAGTGATGCATCAAGGGTGGCATAATTGTCTTCTTTAGAGATTGTTAAATTGCATGGTGTTCCAAAAATATTACCTATGATAGAGATACTTGGTTCTTGGGTCCTTTTTGGAGGAATTTATGGAAGAAAATGGGGACTAAATTACAATTCAGTAGTGCCTGTCACCATAATGTACACAAGAGGGGTAAACCTATTATTAGAGAAAGCAAATTTCGATTAAAATACAGGAGGAAAAGATTTGTATGTCAATACGAAGAACTGTAAAAAGGATTTTGAAAAAGAAGGATGAAAACTAGAATCAGTGGTTGAGTTTGATGAACCAATCCTTTACACAAAGAAAGACACTTAGACTAGTGTAAACTAGTTGATTGTATAATCCCTTTAGAAATTGCTTCATCTGAACAAACAAAAAATAGTGGAACATGGGAACAAAGCACAAAGGTGCAAAGCAAGATCAAGCGCACAGGTGAACCTTTAGAGACAATAATGCAAATGGAAACCTAGGATCATGAATTGAAAATTAAGGATCCCCTTAAACCTAATCATTGCATATATAGAAACATGAGTAGAATGGATGGTAGGATGGAAAAGGTTGCGAAGGGAATGCATTTGTTGACTCTTCATATAGCTGAAATAATCGATGTCTTAGCTAAAGTTCAAAATGAAAAGGGATATATGGGGTTATGACCAATCCCTTAAAGACATACCAACAACATCAGATCCATATGCATCATGTAGGGAAGGAACGGTAGGATCACCCCAAAATGGTTTGGATTCTATTCAGGGAATTTCAAAATCCACCACTTTTGAACACATTTCTTCCACAAAAGCAAAGGGGAAGAATATGCTAAAATACGAATATGTTTTGAGCTCGAAAAAGTTTAAATTGAAGGAGAAAGAAGGCATCAAAGGAGGTCTAACTTGGATATATATCAAGAGTCCATTGTCGAGAAATCACATATTTTGATTAAAAAATCGTAGGAAAAATGAGAAATTAGGGAAGGGAAGCAATTACATAGATAGGGCCCATAGAGTAGAAAAAACCCAGCGTAAGGTGAAAAAATGATTGTTCTCTCTTTCAATACAAGGTGGGTGGGGGGTTCCCATAAACAACTACTCCTCAAAGGACTATTTAGGGTCTATAAACTTGATGTTATTTTAATACAAGAAACGGTGTGCTCAGGAATGAAAGCAATTTAATTTTTGTCCTCTTGGATTAATTTTGGGTCTTTGTGCACCATAGATGCATAAGAAATGTTAAGTGGTTTGGTTACTAGGTGGAGCACAAATTTCGATGCCCTATTTTCTTCATATGTAAATTGTGGCGAAGGAGGTAGATTATGTACTAAAGGTTGTAAAGTTATAAGACCCATACTTAGAAAGAAGGGATCACTGGGAAAATATGGTTCTTACTAATAACATAATGGGTAACAAAGTAATTATTAGGGAAGACTTAATTCTAATTGTTTTGCTCAATTAAATTTGGGATGATAACGCTAGACAAGATGCTCTCAAAGGCTTCTTTAACCATGCTTTTGAAAATAATTAGTCGATCGACTTGGAACCTAAGCTCGTCCCAAATCGTAGGAATGTTATAAAGGGATGGGAGGATATCTCCAAAATATTGGACAAATTCCTTCTATCTAAATATTGTCTTGGTGGGGAATGAATTTTAAACTCTTGGGATCAAGGGGCTTAATCGATCTCCTTCCAATCATCTTAAAGTTGGAAATGGAGGACCAAAAACCTACCAATCCACTAAAGTTTAATAATTCACGGCTTCTTGATGAATATTTCAAGGACTTGATTGCTTCCAAATCAACCCATGTGATGTCTTATAGGGGGGATTCAACAATGAAACAGTTTGTTGATAATATCCAAAAAATAAAGGAAGTGATTAAAGGATGGGATCAGGTCTACAATGCAAAGTCTCAAGTAGAACTTAAGGAAGTAGAGGAGGGGATTAGGAATTTTTTTGAAGAAAATTCATTTAATACCTTTTCCCAGGAGGATCTAGAAACACTTAAGGTCCTTAAAGGAAAAAGGAGAGGTCTCCTAGAAACAGATGAGATTGCATGGAGGTTAAAAAGTAGGCCTATATGGTTAAAGGAAGGTGTTAACAATACTAAATTATTTCATAAGTATGAAAGCTATAGGAAGTAAATAAACACCATTTGGATAGAGAAATATTTGAATGGGGAGATGGTGAAATCCTTTAAGGAAAAAGTGGAGACAACTAGAAATTCATTTCAAATATTTGTTCAAAGAACCAGAGGGTAGCCATATAAGGGAAATCATGAGAATCGTGTGCCTATTTCCGAGACTAATTAATGAAAAGATGAACATATCACTGGAGGTAGACATTACTAATGAAGAGATATTGAATGTATTAAGCTCTTTTAATAAAGGAAAAAACACAAGTCTAGATGGACTCTTTATGGAATTTTAATTGGGATTTTGTGATTTATTAAAGGAGGATTTGTCAAAAGTTATACAAAAATATAAAACATATGGGAAAGTGTTAAGATCCATAAATACTACCTTGATTGGTTTAATCCCAAGAAAGAAAGATGTCAAAATATTTGAGGTACATGTTTATTTCCTCACGCAATGTTATTTATAAACTTATTTCTAAGATTATTGCTAATAGGTTGAAAGGAATCTTATAATGTATTACTCTAGAAAAATAGTACGAGTCTTTATTCAATTTCCAAATGCATGACATAATGGTAATTTCTCAAGAAGCTATGCACACCATTAAGATTACAAAGATGCTAGCTGCTATATTTTAAAAATTAACCTTGCCAAAGCCTATGATAAGGTCAATTGGGTGTATATTAGGTTATTTGTTCTTCAAATGGGAATGAACCTTTAGAAATAAAACGGATTATGGGTTCTCTCTAATATTTGTCTTTTGCAGTCTTAATCAATGGATCTCCATCAAGATTCTTCAAGGCCACCATAAGTATCCAACAAGGGTGTTCCTTGTCCCCTTTCTTGTTCCTTTTGGTGGATGAAGGTCTTAGTTTACTAGTGAAAGAAGCGAAGGAATAAGGGAGCTTGAGAGAGATTAGGACATCGCCCTTCGTGACAATTTCCCATTTACTTCTTATTGATGACATTTTGATTTTTGGATATCTCTACTCAAGAGTTCAGAAAAATAAAGGATATTTTGGACCTTTGCTACAAAGTGACTAAAATGAAAATTAACTTGACTATGTCAATTTTGTTGATAAATGGTCTCTCAGAAGTTGTACAAAGATAGATAAGTGATTTTCTTCCACTAACTATTAGTGATCTAGAACAGGGGTAAAATACCTTAGATTTATCCAAAAACCAAATAAATATATATTTGTTGATTGGCTATGGTTATACAGAAGGATTGAAGCTATAATTTCATTTTGGGATTTTAGATTGCTCTCTTGGGTTGGGAGATTGGTCCTAATAAAATCAATTTTGGCAAGCATACAAGTATATTACATGACCATAGCCAAAGTCCCCAAAGGAATCATAACTAACATAAGGAAAAAGTGTTCCATCTTTTTACGGACAGGAAAATTGGAAACTAAGGGGATTCCCTTGGTGACACTACCAAAAGGGCTTAGTGGTTGTTTCCTTAAAAATATCTACACTTTTAGTAAATCCTTAGTAGTAATTAATTTTTGAAGGATGATCTATAATGAAGTCATTTGGAGAATGGTGGTGAAATTGAAATACTTAAAGAGGAGATCAATGGAGGCTTGGTTCAAGGGAATGAGAAAAAGGACATATGACAATTCTATTGTTTGGAAGGTCATGGTCAAAACTTTTCCTCTATTAGGTAACTAAATGACTTGGAAGGTGGGAGATGATAGGAAAGTATATATAGGGGAGGATCCATGGATAGGCGCTAAAGGGAATAGGAATATCAAATTGTTAGATGGATTATTAGAAATTCTCCATTGTGCAGGAATATTCCATATAAGAGATGTAGGTATACATAATGCAAATAATGTCTAAGCACCAAGCTGAAGAACGACATAAGAATCGCGTTTGGATGGCCTAAAGGTAGAGGAATGGACATGTTATGTGAACATATTATCCCATAGATACATTAGACTGATGAGGAAGAGGATTTACTTTGTTGGAACAAAAAAACCCAGCTAATGGAAAATATATTGTGAAATTAAGATACACAACAAAAATGGAATAAGATATTCAAGTGGATAAGAAGTGCTTGTGGGTAGTGTTAGGATTATTAATCCTCCCTTGTCCAATTTGGTCATATGTTTAAATCGGGAGTCATGTCTAAATCGGGATTCCATCTAGTCTATTTATAGTCATTAACACCATTGGGTCCACTTGGCCTAATTGGGGCACATGTTTTAGTTACTAAAGTGTGGGGAACACTAATTGAGGCTCACTGCCACTGATTGCACTTGATTGCATCAGTTTAGGAGCCTCCTAGACCAATCCCTACAATTTAGGAGCCACTGGGAGTGCCAAAACCAACCAAGGTCAGTTCAGTTCAGTTGATGACTGGTTAAGCTAAGTTAGGAGTCAGTTACATTCAGTTCTAGTCCTCTACATTCATTTAGCGCTAGGTTTACTTGACTGAACTCGGGAGGGGCGCATTTCTCACCTACCACAGTTAGTTAGCCTTAGTCAACACTGAATGTAACACTTGAGTTGTGTTTTAGAACTCTGATGAACTCCGGTTATGGTTTAGACAAGGTCAGTTAACTATTGAGTCCTTCGATAGTGATTTAGACAAGGTCTTGGTTACCTACAGTCAAGTAGAGTCTAATCAATTCGAATTTCCTCATGTGGATTCGAATTGCTTGTGGCTATTAAAGCCATTGTACTTCATTGTAATTATTATGTAATTACTCTTTAATTAATGAAAATCATTCACAGCTGCAAGCCATTTTTGTACTGTTTCATTCTTCAATAACTAAGTAAATTGTGTGATCTATCATGTGAGTTGTATGTTTGTCCACATATCTATGTGCTCAATTTAATAGGTAGTAGTATCGGAGTTTCCCAGTCCCTTGAAAGCTAATATCTTGTTTTGATTGGTACTTGCCAATGAAATATTGACATGCAATAATGGATTGAAATGAGATTGGGTAGATCTTGGAAGATGGACATTATGCAAACAAGAATCATAAATCTTGCTACTTATATGTGTGCAGTGAAAATATTCAAAGGAATTCTAGAGGAAGGTATGTGATGTCTTGAATCCAAAAACCCTATGGAAAAAGGATACCTTGGAGGACTATGTGCAGGAATCACTACAAGACAAATATGAGTCAAGCTATAAGTTAATGTCTAGTCTATATGTGTATTGGATTTTTTGGGCACAAAATCAAATGCTTTTCCAAGAAACAAAATATACCCAAAACATTGGTGGTCCATCTTGTGACTGTAATACCCCCAATTTTGACTTGGAATATATTAAATCAAATAATGTAATTATGTAAATGTGCTAGTATGAATTCCTAGTGTGGAGCTCAAGGCCAAGGCTTGACTAGTGAATGACTATGCATGTATAATGTAAATATTTCCATGTGGACCATGTGGTTGCATTATCATGCCATTCTAATGCTATGTAAATATTATATTGGAAAAATAATAAAATGGTCTAAGATGGTTGGGTAAAGAGAACTAGAGGAGTTATCATTCCACTAGAGGGGAAGAGGAAAGGGATCCTATGGGATATTAATTCCTTTATTTCCCAAGTGTCAACCATAGAACTCATCCATTTGTTTCCATGTGCCTTAAATAAGCCAATTACTTCCCTTTTTACTGTTTTATCCAATCATTGAATGCATGTGTGAGGTTGTTGGGGAAAGTATTCTCATGTAGTTATGGAATCATGGGATAAATATACTTATATGATTGTTGTAGGCGTCCTCTCTTCTATGGTTAGAAGTTATGTCATTTGTGTTTTCCACTTTCCTCTCATCTATTTTAGAATCTATCATCCATTATTCTCATCCAATTTTTTACAACAGATTTACACTATACAAATTTCCTACTTTTGGTTGTTCATTCCATTGCCATTACCATTTTTTACCAGATTGTACATTAATTACAAATTCAAAATTATGAAGGAAAATTGAAAATTTCGGAGAGAAAATAGATGGTTGTAGGTGAGAATAGAGGTTGGGAAAATAGAAACCATTACCCATTGAATTTTTTAACTCCTAAATGCTTGAGAAGCCACAAATTAATGCTACATGAAGTTCTCTAACAACATACAACAAATTGGACTCTTACAGCACACATTGGGAAGAATTGTAGGGGTTATATTTTATGAGCGAACTGTGTATTAGAAGGGAAGTTCCTACCTTATGTTGTGTGGAGAAATTGGAAGGCATGCTATGGTTGTGATAGATGAGTGAGATTCCTATAAAATATCTAGAAGAGTGTTTTGCTAAGAATGTGAGCAATTGGGATGTGGGATGAGAAAGAGAAACCTGTAGGTGTTTCCTTCGTCCTAGTGGACTCATAGCCTTTTTTGGGTGTGGCCTCTTGGAAGAAAGAGTAATGTTGGATAGGGTGCCTGCAATTGGGTGGAAAATTTCTCTTACGCAACCAATTGCTTAGGTCTTCGTTGTTTAAAGATAAGTATTCTCTTTGTATTTGGATATGCAACGATTTTATTTTATGCATGTGATAAATATACTTGTATATGCATGTTGTATGTGTAGATACCATTTTAGTTTTGTTGTGTTTCAAAATAATGCATCTGCATGTGCAATTCTTATTTATGAATTCATAATATGGCCATGGGTAAAAATTTTGAAAACCTGTAATTCGTAAATACTTAGTTATATCAATGGATGGGGATGTGACAAAGTGGTATCGGAGCCATTCGTTACAACATCGATGTTGTATGGGATGGAATCCAAAGTTACATGCATGAAATAAAAGTTGCACATGAAGTGTTGAAAAGATGCTCTATGAAAATCGATCGTTTTACTTGTTAGAGAGTATTTTAACAGATCCATGACTTAAATTGGTGGTCTACAAGCAAGAATGGTAGATTGATTGAACAAATTTGGGAAAAAAATTAATAGTGTAGGTTTTCACAATGTATATTGATTGGGTGTTCTGAATTCTTACATAATGAAATCCAGAAACTGATATCAAAATTTCAAAAAAATTGCAGAGCCATCAATGACATTGTGAAATTGAAATTCTACAAAATTTTAAAATTTTGAACAAATTTGGGAAATTTAAGCCCCAATAATACCACATAGATAAAAGTATGGCATGGAAGAACCATGTGGATAGGGGATTTGACTTGGACCATCCATGTCGAATGATTGCACATATGGTAGGATCCCAAACAAGATTGTTGGAGATAGGCCATTGGGAGAAGATGTCAAACGTGAATGTGGAGGTTCATCGCACTGGTAACCTGATCTTTGAAGTCCAATAAGACTATCAAATCGCGTTTATCAAGAAGTGAGGTCAAGGGTGCAACTAAAAAGTTATAATGGATCAAACATCATGTTGTGTTATAATGGAGCAAAGATTTATGCCGAGGGTGCAAGCAAAGGATCCCAAGAGAGTAGAGTCTGTCATATCGAACCCAACAACATCGAAGATGCCTCATCAAAGGAACTCGTTTGGAGAAAAATTCCACTAAAGTATATGGGGAAGGTTGATGGACTGGATCATGATATCATATATGGAGCAACATATTGGAAGTGGGTTATCGAAAGAAAAGTCTGATGGGATATGAGCATGGATTGAGGAAAATACAATAGGTGATATCTGACGGGATTTCAAACCTAATGTATTGAGAAGGGCCTTGTTGAGAATGAAACTTTGGATTTATCGCATTGGGGTCAGATCATTGATTAATCTTGTCATGAATACGTACAGAAGAGTCCCATGAGAGAAAGTTGATCCGATGGGTGAAAGTCGATACAATGCAAAATCAATTGATAGGGACAGTTGAATTTATTAAAAAATCAAGTAAGGAGCCCAAAATTTGTTTTGGCCATAGAAAGATAAGTTTAGCTTGGAATCCAATAAAAACTATGGCATTCTGATGCCATTAAGGAAGGAAACAATATTTCCCATGAGAGGCATGGACCCATTCAACTCCAATTTTACAAAATAAATGAAATAGTGTGTATTAAATATCAGTACCTAGAGACCGATAGGGCCCCTACTAGGGATGAAATTGTTATGGTGTAGTTGTAGAAAAGGCACACAAATAAATTTGGCAGCATAAGGTCAAATCCCAAATAGTGGGACGAGGTGTAAAAGAAGGCAAAAATACATTATTCTAGGGCACTTTTTGGGGATTTCATAAAACTTGCAAGAGGTAAAAGTAACCCTAGATGTCAAGACCAAAAAAATTTATGAACTCGAAATTTTACCTACTCATAAAAAAATAACAAATTTGGCTAGAGGAATTTCTTCCATAAATGATCAGTTTGTAGGATAGCCAGTTTTGTTAAAAATTATGTCTAGAAAAAAGTGCAAATGTCAAAAGTAGTCAATTCCATAAATTTATAGAGATTGATTGGGGCATCATATTAAGGATCCAAATGTTGTTGAGTGATCCTTTTTATGTGTAATATCAGTGCTCTATGGAGAAATAATGTATGGTTCACCATATATTTTCTTATAAAAGTGGTTAAAGTTGGTCTCCGGAGCTAAATGCACTTGTAGGAAAAGTGCATAATTGGGCAAAATTAGCAGTTTTGAAAGACCGTAACTCTTCACCTAGAATTCAGAATGAAGGATGAATACAGTCATTGGAAATTTTATCCATAGGGGAAAAATTTTACCTAGTCGAATTATAAAAGGGTGGTTCGAATGTTTCTGAACATTGAACAGAAAAGTGCATGTAGGCGTGATTTGATCAAAGTTGTCAATATCGGTAGTTCCTAAAATGCATGAAAATTAATTTTATGATTTTATGATAATGTAATTAAGCTAAGAAATGTGCTCGTATGAACACTTTTGCAAATATAATATCACATCAGGGGAAGTTAAGGGTCCACATTCAATATATTACAATTTGGAAATCCTTGATCTTGGTTGGGCTAAAAAAACCATCATCATGGATAATGCACGGGATCTGTTTACAACTGAAATAGATGCCATGGGACAAAATATACAAGTTGAGGACTATAATGCCCCGACGGTAAGCCTCGAGCATGTGTAATATTGTTATTTGATTATTATAGTGGCACTAGGTGCCTAGACTATGGACTATGGATATTATTATTATTATTTTATTATTATGATGCTTTTCTATAATTAAAAAATGAATCAACTTTGATAACTATTATAATATGGTTTTTCATGGTCATCTGCATGGCATTCTTTGTTACTACTTGGATCTCAAATTATCATCTCTTCA
>LPNX010654927.1:970635-986878 GCA_001517045.1 Pseudotsuga menziesii
CTTTTTCTCTTTACTATAAGGGACTACAGAGGGGGTTGTTATAGCTGATTTTACCACACATGGTTGATCACATATTTATGGCCTTCCATGTCCCTCTGTAGAACCTTTAGACCTCATGGACTGATATTATACTTTGATGTTTACAATTTTAGCCATAAAACCCCTGTTTATTGTTGTATGCAACTTTTAAACCCATACTCACGTGTACACGCGACTTTTGACCTCAAACCCGCATACATCGAGATGTGTGCATAAATCCAAACAATTTTGGATTTTTCCTTAGATGAGTCCGAAGATCCTGACTCTTGGCCTTCCATATGCTTTGAGATCGCTTGGATTTGACCCTCCATTACCCTTTTGGAGTTCTATATAAGGAACCCCTTGGATACATTGAAGGAGGAGGAATTGAAGAGCAACGAAACTATAGTCCATTGTTTCCATAGCTTGCATATACTTGATTCTACATCCCTTTGTCCCTTTGGAGCACTTTGTGTTCTTCCCAAGATTAACTTTTCTTGTGAGCTTGTTATCGAGAGATGGAGGATTGAGGTGGTGGAGGACTCGGTTTCTCCAGTTCATTAACGTGCCGATAGAGGTTGTCACTTGTGTAATCTCTTATTTGAGTAATAGAAATATCTTTTCCTGTCCAATAATGTTCATTTGAATGTAAATATTGAATCCATGGATATTTGTAATTGCTTATACATTGTTGATTATATATGCTAGAGTAGATATAACACCATATTGCATAGCATGCTTGTCTTGTTTGTTATTGTTGAGAACAAATTGTTAGCGCAAGCGGGACTGGAAAAATCTCAGCAGGGATCTACTTCAACCGTACGGAATAAGGTATGATTCAAGGTCCCTTAGTGTTAGATGTTTGGTTTCTCTTGCATATTGGGAAATGATTGATTTCTCATGTCTAGCTATCTATTGTGGTACACCCCAAGCCATAGGAAGTTTCTCTTCGTAACAGAATTGGAGACCATACTGGGGAGGTTCCTAGTTGTTTCTCTTTGGGGTTTTTGGTATTCAATGTACTTGTAGTGCTCTGATTTCTCTGTTTTTGTGTCGGGTCTGGGGGCATGTTTTCCCAGTAGGGTCCTGAAGGAGTAAATTTTGTCTTAGCTTGTCTGTTTTCCCTATTTTTCTTGCTTTTTCTTCCTGTACACGGGTTTATCTTTCACAGTCGCATATACACGCGGGTTCTCCTTGAACAGTCACGTATGTACGCTAGTTTACTGAGAACAATCGCGTATGCATTGATTTTGAGCCTTAGTGGGAGAATTAAGTGTTGCTAGGTGAGTTTGGATGATTGTTGAGTCTTCTTGGATGCTTCTGGAGTCTGTATACACCCTCTGTTTCTGACCAGAGATCGCTTTTAGTTTGATTTTTTAGAAATGTTCTTGTCATTCATTTTCTACTTTTTGTTTTGGGATTAGTGCATTAGGTCTCTTTTACCTTGGTGCTTTGCTTAGCTGATGTTTGTGAGTGGTTACAGAGTCTGAGGGTTGTAGAGTCATCTTTTTTCTTTCATATCTCATTTAATTCAAAAATACAAAAATATTTTTCTTTTTGCATAGTTATGCATTGCTTGTGTTTTGCATTGCCATGGTACTTGCATTAGGTTTGCTTGGTGAATTATAGTCATATTTTCATACATGAATGATTGCACTTACATTTGAAGGAAAAATCTTGCATTTCATTTAGTGGCATACCATGTTTTTCATTCTACAAGATTGCACTTGGAATTGCTTGTTAAGTGTGCATATTTACTTTATTGTTGAGTCATAACTTCATAAGTTGTATGACCATTACCCTTTAAGTAATCATAGCCAAATAAAATTAACGCTTAATCAAATGTATTCCACTCTTTTATTTTTACGGTGCATCAACAAGATTAGGTTTTAGGGTCTTGGAATAGTTTATTGTGAGTTAATTCTCCAAGACCACTAAACAAAACAATTAGGTGTCTGTCTAGGTGAGAGTGTGAAACCCTTTGTATAATTACTGTTTCTCTGGACGCTCCTCTTACACGGGAGTTGAGCACGAGGTAGTGCATGCGATTGTGACTGGGATGACCCTTGGTCACTTTCTGTGAGCACCGAATATATTTCCAGGATTGTATTTGTATCTAGGGGCCTTTGACGTATGATTGGCGCACCCCTGGGGTACCAGTTTGTGCTTTTAGGCTTTAGCATTTGCTACCCTACCCATACAGTCAATCCCTCCTGCGACTGTCGGCTTGATTATTGGTTATATCGAGGTGACCTTAATTTCCTTACCTAGGTTATCGAGGGGGTATTTGCAGAGGTTATTCTGCAGGTGTCTTGGCTAGGTAGGGGTCGGACAGCACGGCCGCTATATGCATTTAAGCTGAGGGCCACTATAATTGGTTACGAACATCCAATTGTTGTGTATGGAAGCCTCAAGCCTCCCTTAGGCGAGATATACCTGCTTCATTCGGGAGCTCATATATCCCTTAGTTTTCTTGCTTGTTGGATGAATTTTTTCTTAGGTGTATTCTCTCTGTACACTATATTGCTTTGGGTTGCATAGTTAGATCGAGTCTTTTTATTTATTGAGTCATTATGGATTCGGGTGCGGCTCCCTGTTGCTCTCGTCATTTAGCAGGTCTTCCACCTTCTACTTCTCCTCCTCCCTTGGGAGAGAGAGCCAGCCAGTCCGGGTGGACTAGTCATCACTCTGATTCACACAGAGATCTCACCATGAGTCATCATGGATATAAGGTCCCAAAAATTCCCCCTTCCCCGCCTCCAATGGTGAAAGTTGAACCGTCAAGTATATATGGGACTCCGCCCGAGTCTGGTCCTTATGGGGCTGGACCATCACAAGAAGATCTATCACAGTTTCATGATTACATTAGCTCCAACCCTCGGTATTGGTTATACTATCCGAGTGAAGAGACTCACCATGCACCCACCAACACTAGCCACATTAGGTATGGCATGCCTGATATTCTCGAGACCGGTCCGACTCCTAATGTCAAATCGGCTAGTGACCCTGGTACTGTGCCTGGGGGCACTTCCATTCCTTTCCATGCGGAGAGGTTTGGTAATAGTAGTCACAATGCACCGTCCACTCCAGCAGTGGAAATTCCTTCACACACACAGCCCAGACCTAGCACTAGTGAATATTGGGGTTACAAACTATATTCCTTCACATATTCCATCGTCTTCTCAACCTGTTCCTTCAAATGCTTTTTGGCTCATCCTATTCCTAACTCTAGTGGTCCTTTAAGCCAGAGTTCTATTATAAGCCATGTTCATTCTATGTCTGCTAGCACTGTAGTGTCACAAGCCCATGTTCCTCCTTATGTGTCAGTAGTTCATGTACCTACTTATGGATCATCTCATGGAGTATCTCATGGACCATATCATGGTCTAGCTCATGGAGCTTCCTATATACCTACCTATGGACCATCTCATGGAACATCTCGTCGACCATCCTATGGTCCAACCTATGGATCTTCCCATGGACCTTCTTATGGACCGTATTACGAACAAAACTATCAATCGTATGGGTATGCGTATCAAAAACCCGCTTACTCTCCTAACTATGGCTTTGTAGCACCTCAACCTCAAGATACTCTGCATTGCAATGCTTCCATGCAGCCCTTCATGGGTCAAATGGGAGGAGGTTATTATCCCACTGGCCAAGGCCATGGTGTGTATAGCAATCAACCTTATCCGAACCAGTCCTACCAGGGAGCGTGGCATCAACCAGCTCAACCTAGGCTCCCTTTCCTTACGATCTTGAACCTACTTTATTTTTCAAGACTGACGAATGATCCTGTGTCTCATGATCCGGCATGGTTGGCAGTCCCTACCAAGCTTCCTTCGGAAATTCCCATGTTGGAAGGTAAGGCTGGTGAAGATCCTGGTGAGCATGTCACAACCTTCCACCTTTGGTGCTCTTCTAATTCCTTAACCAATGCTTCCGTCCATTTGAGGCTATTTCAACACAACCTCACGGGTCTTGCCGCGAAATGCTATATAGAGTTACCGGGGGGGACATATACTACGTTTGATGACCTTGCCATGACTTTTCTTAATCACTTCCAGCTACCCGTACGTTACAACATTGGTACCAAACTCTTGTCGACTTTTCAGCAAGACAAAGCCACACATATTTTGGATCATATTCAAGAGTGGCATAGACGGAAACGATTAATTAAAGCCTTTATACCACCAGAGTTTCTTCTAGAGTGGTTACTCAAGTCATTGATACCTTATATTGCGAAGGATGTTTCCACATCTAGAGTTCAAAATGAGGACCAAGCTATTTTTAGGGCTCAACAGTTGGATTTGAACTATGCTCAATCCAGACTCTTGTATGAGATTATCCCGAATGCTCCAAGATCCAATTTCGACCCTAAGATTAAACCTAGGCCACATGCCGATGGTATTGTTGACTCCACAAGTACCAAACCTGCAAACTCGGTTACAAAACAAGTAAGCCAGTTATCCCTTAACTAGCCTGCGTCGGGACAAGCCATAGCTTCATCTCATCCTACCCAATCGGCGAGTGTGCTTTCAGTGCAATAGTCAAACCCAAAAGGCAACCAGCAGCCTAGAATGAATAAAAATAAAGGAAAAAATAATGGTAAGGGTGGGAATAAAAATGAAAATGGTAATAATAATGACAAGAACACGAACAATGCTGGGGGGGACAAGCATCCTAAGCGTAAGGTGAAGTTTCCTTGTAAGTTGTGTAAGGACGATCACCGCACTCACTTGTGCCCTCGTATGGAGGACACCTCAAAGTTCATAACAAAAGGACCAGCTATGTTTACTAATCCTTTACCTAATAATAAAAATATGAACTTGAGGACCGTTGATCCTGGCAGTGCTTCTAGTGGGACTCAAAACCCATTAGATGTCATTAGTGATCATGGTTGCATCAACATGGTGAATGCTACAAATGTTGTGATGCATGTGAAAGACTATGGTTCATCACAATTTGATCTTGGGAAAGAACCCACCCCACCTAAGAGCTCCTTGCGAATTGAAAAGCCCACGGATAATCCTGAAGCTCCACCTCGCATTCCTAAGGGAGTCTTGAATCGCTTAGGGCATAATCATAATGCTCGATCCACCAAAAACTATTCAATTGTCAAGGATTTGGGACAGACTCCTTATGCAATGTCTGCATTAGAAGTGCTTCAGACTTGTCCTTCGCATAGAAAGGCCTTGTTGTCTGCTCTTGGGTTTGGTGATGATAGCTCTCCTTCCGTGATCAAATTTTAAACTCATGGAATCCATCCTCTCTTGCCTTACTACGTGTCTCTTTTGATTCATGTAGAGTGTCTCAACAACACCATCATGTGTACTGTGATTGATGAAGGCGTTGTCACTTCCATGATGTCTTTGTCTTGTTGGAAGGGCTTAGGTTCTTCCACGTTGTCTCAGTCTACCAACATGTTGACTACTTTCAATGGAAGATCATTTCGATCACACAGTATAATTCCTTCTCTAGAGGTCCAATTGGCAAGGAAGATTGTTGCAATCGAGGTTGAGGTGGTTGATGCACCCCTTGACTATAATCTTTTACTGGGTCGAAATTGGATGTACAATATGTAAGTTGTAGCCTCTTCCCTATTTCGAGTGGCTTGTTTTCCTTTGTATGGGAAGATCGTTACTATCAATCAAAAGTATTTCCAAAATCCAAGTATGTTAGCATCATCGGGAGCTTCTATCCCGATTATCAATCATTCTCAGCCGGCAACTAAGAATGTGGGTGTGGGTATGTATCCTTCTCTCATGGAAACCTTTAGTTGTCTTGTGCTTGTTCTTATGATTGGGTCTAGTCTTGGTGGGGCTTTGACCTCGTCGAATTCGGTATCCTTTCGCACTTCTCATATGGAGGATCCTTGGATTCTTCCTTCACCGAGTACTTCGAGTGATAATTCTATGCCTGTCGAGATAGGCATGTCATTTCCTGCAACATTGGTGGTGTATCAAGAAAATCTTGATCATGTTGTAGAGCCTAGTCCCTCCTCTTCGTCGACGGAGGAGGAGGACCCTTATGTGCTACCTGCATGGGCAGTAGAGTCATCTCACTCTCAAGACTGCCTTGATGATTTTTTTTCGTCAGATGAAGCTATTCTTGAGGCCATGTCTAGGATAGAACAACCTTGGGAAGAGTTGCACCATAGATTGTATTTCCTTCGTAAGCTTGATCGTTTAGAGTGTGATGACTTTAGGGTGATTCTACGCAATAAATTTGGTATCCCCATGGTCCCATTAAGCTCTCCTAGTCAGATTGATAAAGGGAACATGTCTAACCTGTCACCAACAATTCCTATCAACATTTCTCGTGATCCTAGTAAGATTGAGAACGTTACATTGGGGCAGATTGTTCCCCCGATGAGATTAAAGAGTATACCGAGATTTTTAAGGAGTTTCGTGATGTTTTTGCTTGGTCATACGAAGAAATTCCAGGTATAGACCCTTGTAATGTCGAACACGAAATCAAAAATCTATCCAGATGCAAAACCGGTTTGACAATGTTTGTGTGCAGTCAATCCTAGAAAAGCACCCGCCATTAAAGCAGAGATAGAGAAACTGCTCAAAGTTGGTTTTATCTATCCCATTCCCTTAACGGAGTGGGTTTCAAATCTCGTTCTGGTCGATAACACACAGGGAGCAATCCGAATATGCATTGATTTCCGTGATTTAAATCGAGCCTGTCCTAAAGATAATTTCCCTACACCATTTATTGATCAAATTTTGGATGAGTGTGCAGGAAGTGAGGTATTTTCTTTTATGGATGGCTTTGAATATAATCCGATACAAATTAAACCTAAGGATCAACATAAGACTGCATTTATTTGTCCTTGGGGAACTTTTGCATATCGGAAGATGTCCTTTAGCCTTAAAAACGCCAGAGCTACGTTTCAGTGGGCCATGACCTTGATCTTTCACGATCTTAAAAAGATTATTGAAGTGTATTTGGATGATCTAGCTGCTCACTCTCGTTTGAGAGTGCGTCATCCTTATCATTTGTGATTAGTGTTCGAAGTATTTCATCATTATCAAGTTTGTTTAAATCCTCATAAGTGCATCTTTTGTGTGAAGATTGGTTGTTTACTAGGATTCATCGTATCCAATGAGGGTATTAGAGTTGATCCCTTGAAGGTTGAGGCAATACTTCAATTGTCTCCCCCACGTAACATTCTACATATTCAATGTTTATAAGGAATGGAGAACTTCTTACGAAGGTTCATGGTCAACTTCGCCAATTTGACTAAAGGCTTCATATGTTTGTTGAAGAAGGACACCCCTTTTTACTGGGATAAGTGAGCCCAGGAGTCTTTCGATGCCTTAAAGAAAGCCTTAGAAATGACCCCCATGCTTAGTCCACTAAACTATAGCCGTGAATTTTTTATTTATGTGGCCGAGTCTCAAGAGACCATTGCTATGGTATTGGTTCAGGAGGATGAGGAGCTCCATGAGCATGTCATATATTATCTAAGCCAAAACCTGATTGATGCAGAACTTCATTATTCCCATGTTGAGAAGCTTACCTTGGCCACCGTTCATGTGGTTCAGCGTTTGAGACATTACATCCACCTTTGCAAACTTTGGTCATAGGTCACATCAATCCATTTCAATTCGTCTTCACAAGAAGGATGGTTGGGGGAAAGTATAATAAATGGATTGTGATATTGCAAGAGTTTGATATTGAGTTTGTTTCGGCAAAATTGAAGAAATCATTAATCTTTTCTGAGCTCATATCATATTTCCCAAATCTGGATGAAGAGGAGGTTTATAAGGATTCTTTTGTTAATGAGCATATTTTCCTCATCTCACTTGCGGACCTGTTGGGTGTTATAACATCTAGATCAATTCACCTAATATTTAATTGTCGATCGGGGTTGGTAGGCTTAGAGTTGATACAAAATATATGCGAAGGTAGAGGGTGTCATGTAAATATTTTAACAAACAAAAGATCGAAATATCTTTCAAAATGAAAAACCGAGTCAAACTCTTAAGAATTCAATTATTAAAGTAATTAAACCGGAACAAAATATTAAACTAAATAATTGACAATTTATTTTATAAGCAAATAACTTTAAACTGAAAAAGATGATACTATTAACAACTAATTTTAAATTGGAAACTAAGATGCAAGGAAAACCTAATTAATAAGCAAGTACAAAACTTAATAAAGAAAATTAAATAAGGAGAAACAAGTAGAAAACTTAATAAAGATATCTTTGAATTCTGTCCTACAAGTATCTTTCAGTAATCACACAACGAAAAAGGAATAACCTAAAAACGTGCTAAAAATAACACACACAATACTGAATTTACATGCAAAGGATAAATCAATACAAAATAATAAACATAAAACAATACATCAGTAAAGAAATCAGAAACAAATTCAAGAAACAAAACATAAGATAGCTTAACACATATTCAAGGTGAAAAAGAAGTAAAGAAAATGCTAAAACTTTCATAAATAACCTAAAACATTCTAACTTTAACTTCAATGTTAAATAAAACTATCATCTAGCTATCTCAGTCAAAACATACTTCAAACATTAAAGAAACAGAACTGAAAACAATCTCAAAACACATTAAAAACATGAAAAATGAAACTAAGGGTTGAATGACAGACTGAACTGTAGGTCAAAAAGGGGTGGTCGAATGACAGTTTGAACAGGTTGTTTGAATGACAGTCTGCACAGTTAAAATGACAAAAATTAACCTAAATGATCTAATCTTCAGCTGAATTCGTGCAGATGTAAATATAATGCACAAAGATAATAAATAAACCTAGTTATTAAGCAAATTTAACAGTGAAATAAACTTAAACAAATTCATGAACATAAAGAAACCATTGCATCTTAATAAACAAACTGAAATTTAAATTGCATAAACTTATAACTTATAACATAGAGGAAATAAACAGAACTGAATTTAAAAACAATCTATGCTATCTGCTTGCAAATACTGAACAGTAAACTGGAAATGAAAGGACTGAAAACAAATGGAAAGCAAACTATGTGCACAGTTAACTATCTAATTTTACAAATAAAATGCAATACAGGAAAATGAACTGATAAAACAAACTGTAAATTAAACTAGCTACAACAAAAAAGATAAAAGAAATAAACAAGAAAAAGGAAAGAAACATCTGGTTGATGAGGGGCCCTCTCAGCATTCAGGGGTGGTGCCTGGTTAACTTTTACTCAAACGCAATTGTTCATAGCAAACCATACAGCTCTTTATTCAAACAATGGAACAAAAATACAATGTTCTTCTCCATAAACGACTGTCTAACAAGTAAAAAATGATCAGCCCTTAACTCTGCACAAGAAGGTGTTTATATACAATATTTATAGGGATGAGCAAGTCGACCCTTTAGTGGTCGACTGCTCTCTAAATTTAGTCGACTATTAAGATGTTTAACTAATCACAGGCCAACGCACAGGATCTTCCCTTCGTTAGTGCGAGTCTGGTTCTCTTCATTGGACAAGGTACACACAAGATCCTTCTTCAGCGTGCTTGGTTCTTAGAGGTGGCACACAGCTCCTTCCTTAGCGCATCAGGTGGACTGGTGGCAAGCAGAGGAGAGTACATGGTGATTTTTCTAGAACGTAGGTTAATACATCAACCCAACACGTGGTCAGCAGGTGAGGTGTTGACAAAGGAGGCTATGAGCTGGTGGATTATCTATTACCCAGACACGTGGATAGCAGGTCGTTTGCATAATTGTTTCACGTTTAATTCTTTAAATCAATCTTCAATAGCGTGCAGTCTGGTTAGCAGTCTGGATGGAAAGCTTAATAGCGAGCTAGACTATGAGCTGGATATGGTAGGCGCAGATCTAGGACGAACGAAGTGTCTGTTTGTTGGTGCGCTTCAGAACTAAAGTCTACAGTAACACGTTTTAACACCTGGCAAACTACCAACGAGTTTCGCGTAGCGAGCTGGATGACAAGCTGGATGTCGAGCTGGACGTGTTGTGCACATGGCAAGCTGAATGCGTACTTGTTGTTAATTTATACCAAAAATATTATAAAACCTGGAAACAAATATACAAATCAATAAATATATCAAATGCGCTTTAATAATGTCAATTTTAATTAATAAAATCATAAAATAATAATAATAAATGGATTTTATATAAACCTGAAATTTATACATACCTTGGGCTAAATGATTATCTGTGTGACATAAAATATGCAAAAAGATAATAAAACATATGTTTAAATGAATAATTTAATTGTCAGGAATGATAACAAATCTAGGATTAACATTCCCCCAAATTGGAGAAATGCCACGTCACACTGAGCAAAAAGAAAGATAACAGATCACACTGTCATAGCGAATTTTGAGACGTGAGCCAGTAACGGGCATATACATAAGTGAGTAAGTTCATAAGGTTTTAAAATTAATTCAACCATTTATACTTTGGACAGGTTGAACATATGACATGAAAAGTATAAATCGCATTTATAATCAAGAAAATTGATCATTTAATTATTTACATGCATGATTGGGTAAGGTTGTAAATAATGAAATGATAAAAAGACTTTCTAAGCATCCATATGAAGGTAAAAATAATATTTGCCAAAAAACAAAATTCCGTTAGCAAATTTTAATTATAAGTGCTATAAGATTACAATGTTTTGTTCAAATCATCATTTGGTATTTCATTTGGACCTTTATTTGATTCTTCATATTGATTTTGCTGTAAAAATATGCTTCATGCTATATTCAAATTCCACTGCTTATATTATTCTGAAAACACTTATCATTTATTAGAGATAAATAGATCTATCATAAATCATGGAAAGTAAAAACAATCTAATTTTTTCCCAATCCTTCCCCCCAAACCAAAGATATGGCATGTCCTCAAGCCATAGAAGAGAGAAGAATTGATTGTTCCATAAAATAAAAATTAAAGAGTTCTATTATGCTATGTATTATTTTGTAAAAAAGAAAAAAAAAAATAACTAGTAAATGGAAATGATTCAGATATCTATATTCATGAAAAATATAACAGCGCTTAGAAAGACCGCTTGAATGATAATAATTTAACCAAAAGAATGCCATAGGAAAAGTTAGTCATCTATGCCTTATTTTAAAGATATCCTGTCATCACAAAATCTTTAAGTGTGCCCCAGAGTATGTGAGATTTACAATCTATGGGTCCCATTTCTAGGATAATGACAACCTAGGTATATGTTGAATTAGATGGTCAGGGTCAAACCCAACTTACAGCCATTCTCAAATGATGTGTTAAACAATTGGTCATGACATGTTTATTCATAAATGCTAAAAAACTTCTTTATATTATCATTGCTTTATGAACTATGTGCATAGTAGTGCATTAATGAGATCTCTTTTACCAAGTATTGCCCCACTGTCAGCAGGCCTATTTAGTACCCCGACAGATTTACCTTGGTACCATGCAAGCATAATCCCACTTCCAACGAGCCTGTTCAGTACCCCGACGGGTTTACTTGTAGTTATCGAGCTTCCATATTTTGAGTTTTTACTTAGCATTGACCTGCTACCAGCAAGCTTGTTCAGTACCCCGACGGGTTTGCCTTGTATAATGATATTAAATATATGGAAGTCAATTGGTACTAGAGCGTGTTAAGTCCTGCTAAACACATAATAAAAAAAAATGGTAAAATAAACTTATAAGTAATTTCATAATGGCCATAACCATAGTTCATGTCAAAAGAGAATAACTTAAAGTTGTTCTTTAACCTTATAGCCCTTATTTTTCATAAAAATTAATGTTCCCCACAGACAAAAATTTCACTTACTCTCGAATTATCACCAAAATACTTGAGAGACAATTTTTTATAACAAGTATAAGATGAACTAGTAATCCATAGGTGTAAGATGAGAATGTGAAAAATATGATAATGAAAGTGGGTCTGTCAAGCAACTGTTCAAAAAAACATATCAGAAATATACATGTCTGAATCAAAATACCAAAATACCATATAAAAAATAGAAGAGTTGGTTAAGAATGATATACAGAGGATTGTAAATTTTTAATTTTCACTATAAGCTGCAAATTTCAAAAGTACCCCAAGAAAGGTTAAGACACCTAATGAGTGTTTTAACATACTTCCCTTTTCCAAGTAATACTCCATGAGTTGCTTATAGAGATAGAATACTTGTAATCGAACTGCAAAACCACTTGTTAGATGATTCAATTTATTCATAAATACATATATAATAAAAAGAAAAAGAGTCCCTTGTAAACAATCTGTTAGAAATTACTCTTATTTATTCAAAGAACACACATGTTTACATATATACAAGTGATAATAACCCAAAATACTTTTTAAGGATCAGGAGGAGGAGGAATAGCTTCCCCTTCAACTAATTCCATTTCATTTTGCTGCAAAACATTTTGTATAAAATCCTGTTTAGATGTCGGTTGATGATAAAGTCTAAGTCTATTTCCATTTACTACAAAGGAAAATTGTGAACCATCAATTGTTTTAATTTTCACTAACCCATTGTAAAAAATTGTAACCACTTCATAAGGGCCCATCCAACGGGTAGTTACTTTTCCTTTGAAATTTTTAAACCGTCAGTCAAGTAGTAGTGCCCATTCTCCATTATTAAATTGCTTTTGCTTAACAAATTTATCATGCCATGTCTTTCGTTGATTATGTATTAGCATGGTTCTTTGGAGTGCATCTTGTCTAATCTCGTCTAACTCATTAATTTGCAATATTCATTGTTTATGTGCTTCATCCAAATTCATGCCTAATTGTGCTACCATATGAAATATTTTAACTTGAAATTCGATAGGTAAAAGGACTTGTTTTCCATACACTAACTATTAGGGGGTATGTCCGATAGTGTTTCTCCATGTTATCCTATAGGCCCATAAAGCCTCTGGGAGTCTATCTGCCCAATCCTTATGATGTAAGTGAATGTTTTTGGTTAAAAAGGCTTCTAATACTTTATTAGTTGATTCTACCTAACAATTATCCTAAGGGTGATAAGGTGAAGATTTGCAATGTTGGATGCCATATTTCGTAGTAAGTTCTTTCATTAATTTAGAAGTAAATTGAGTACCTTGATCTGTGACAATTTCTCTAGGTAGACCAAATCGGGTGAATATTTATTCATATATCAATTCTACCATTGATTTCTTTGTAGCTCTAAACAAAACTTTAGCTTCTACCTATTTGGTGACATAGTCTATGCAAACTAGGATATATTTCTTTTTACAAGACATGGGAGAAATTGGTCCTGCAAAATCAAGAGCCCATTTCTCAAAGGCTTCAGTCATAACTTGGGGTTGTAAAGGCATTTGATCAGATGACGTAGGTCTACCCATTCTTTGGAAACTATCACATCCTTTGACATATTTGGTAGCATCCTTAAAAATGCTGGCCAATAATAACCAAAATATAATACTTTGTATGTCGTCCTCTTATCAAAAAATATCCTCCACATGGTCCATCATGGCATGCATGGAGGATGTCTAACATTTCATCCTCCCGAATGCATCAGTGAATAATAAGATCTGCACCAGTTCGGACGAGATCGTTATCAACCCAAGAATAATAAAAACTCTGAACTATAATACGATGCTTCTCATGAGGGGACAAATGGTTTGGTATTTTCCCAGTTGATAAATAATTGGCAATATTTGTGAACCAAGGCATTTGAACAGATACAGTAAATAGATGTTCATCAAGAAAAGTGTCATCAAATGGTTTAGTACCGTCTTCATGTTGAATATGGGAAAGGAAATCTGCTACTAGATTTTCTTTACTAGGTCGATCAATGACGGTAATGTTAAATTCTTGTAATAAAAGAAGCCATCGAGTCACTCTACCATTAGTAATTGGTTTATTCATTACAAATCTAATGGCAGAGTGATCGGTATGCAAAAAAACTTCATAACCTATGATGTAATGACAAAACTTATTAATAGAATAAACTACTACCAAGAATTCTTTTTCAGTAACAGTATAATTTAATTCGGCAGGAGTCAAATTCTTACTAATAAAATAAATGGCATAAGGTGCTTGTCCCTCTTTTTGGCAGAGGACTCCTCCTATGGTCGTATCAGAGGCATCGATGGATATATGAAAAGGAAGGGACCAATCAGGACCCCTGAGGATTGGTGCCACCAATAGTTTAGCTTTTAGGATTTCAAAAGCATTTTGACAAGATTCTATCCACTGAAATTCTATGTCCTTTGTAAGCAATTTAAACATTGGTGCAGCTATTTTAGTGAAATTTTCAATAAAGTGGCGGTAACAGCCTGCATGACCAAGAAAGCTTCTAACCTCTTTTTGTGTTTTCAGAGGGGTGAGGCCAACAATGACTTCGATCTTAGCAGGATCTACCTTAATTCCTTGGGAGGAAACATGGTGTCCTAAAACTATACCTTCTATCAGTAATATTTTACATTTTTCATGACTAAGAGATAAATTCGTTTCTTGACATCGGATCAAGACCTTCTTGAGGTTGTCAAGGGCTTCTTGAAAAGTATTACCATAGGCCTTAAAATCATCCATGTACACCTCCACATAGTCATGTATAAGATCAGAAAAGATTCCTAATACTGCTCCTTGAAAAGTGGCAGGTGCATTACATAAGCCAAATGGCAAAACTTGATAAGCGTATGTTCCCCAAGGGCATGTAAAACTAGTCTTGTCTTGATCTTCAGGTGCTATTAAAATCTGGTTATAACCACTATACCCATCAAGAAAGGAAAGCTATTGTTTACCTGACAAGGTATCTAACACTTGATCAATAAAAGGTAAGGGAAAGTAGTCTTTAAGTGTAGCTTTGTTTAGATCCCTAAAATCAACACAAATGCGCCATTTCCCTGTGACTTTCTTTGGGACTACTACTAAAGGAGATACCCATTTACTATCAGAAATAGGATAGATGAAACCAGCATTAAGGAGTTTTTGTAATTCTTCTTTTACGATATCCTTTAGAGCAGGATTCATCCTCCTCCATGACTGCGTTACAGGTGAAATGTTTGGATCCATATAAATATGGTGAATACAGGTGTCAGGGTGTATACACTTCATATCATTGTATTCCCATGCAAATTCTCCAGCTTGTTTCTCAAGAACTTTAAGCAGTTGTGCTTGTTGGTTTTTACTTAACCGTGCATTTATATGTAGAAATTTTTCAGGGCCAACCTCGTAAGGTATGGTATAGGGTCCTGTATGCTCTTCAATCATGAAAACACAAGGTGTTTCTGTAAACATTGAGAGAGCCATATTCTCTTGAAAATCATCTCCAAAAATATGATTGAATTGAGCAAAAGACTGAGGAAAATCTGTACAAGTTGTTGAAGAAACAAACTGGTTTAATACATTCTCCATGGTCTGCTCTTAAAGTGCCAAGGAGAAATCACTAGGAAGGGAGAGGTCATCAAAGTCTTCATCCCCAAAAGAACAATTTAACCACCATTAATTTTCAATTATTGGTTGTGCTGGGGGGTATAAAATAAGTCTTTGTGTGGACAACCCACTGGAAATAGTCATCACTCCATCCCTACATCCTATAAAAGCAATTGCGGTAGCTAACCATGGTCTTCCCAAGATAATAGGATGCCCTTTAGAAGGATCCTTTGATTCTACGACCATAAAGTCGACAGGGTATTCCCATGAGGCTACTGATACAACAATGTCATCCAGGACTCCAGCGGGTTTTACTATAGTATGGTCTGCTAGTTCTAGGATGGAAGGAGTAGGTCGGATAAATTATCCTAATTGTAAAACTTCTAAAACTGCGGTGGTCATCATGTTAATAGCGGATCCTAAATCGATCAATGTATTTTCTATGACGGTGTTGTTTATAATTATAGTCACTACTGGAGCTCCTGGGTTTGTATATCTTGCAATCCGGGACTAATCTGTCATACATTCAGACATCTTTCCTATAACATGAATTGTGAGAGGGTCCTGTTGAGGCCTGGAAATTCGCAGGCGGCAACAGTAAGGGATTCTCCCCAATCAGCATTCCCAACTAGCCCGCTGACTGTTTGGTATAGGGAATCCGTCCGGTTTACGGTCCGGCTACCGTAGGTCAAAGTAACAACAAGGGTTTACCGGTTGCGGCCCAGTCCACCGGAATTTGTATTTGACTTAATATATGCAATGCATATGCCTATCTAAACCATGCAGGGTGATAAGGATGCTGGGAACCACACAATGTGCTGCGCAGGTTCTTACCTCTCGTCTTATGTTCACAAC
>LPNX010654946.1:517-38297 GCA_001517045.1 Pseudotsuga menziesii
GGCTTCTTCGACTTGATAATTCCCCGGTTCCAACTAAATAAAATAGTTTCCCAAGACAGAATCCACAGGTTCATTCTTCTCCTCAAGTCGGGTAACATTGTACTTCATGTGAGGCTCCCTCAAAACCTTAATCTGCTTCGGAATTCCTTTGTATGGAAACCACAGATGTGACCAATCAAAAGCGAAATATCCATTAAGTTTGGCCGACCAATCTCTGCTCAGGATAAGGCCGTACGCATTTGGTATATCAGCCACCACGATATTAATGACCTGGCATACTTTATCATTTGAATCCAGATGGACTAGGACATCTTCCATCTCACCAATTACCTTCACATCTGTCCTGTCCAACTGAACTACTCTCCACGGGGATGGCTTAGGCTGCCCATTGATTATTTTACAGACAGATATCGGCATGACATTAACAGTTGCCCCTGAATCTACCAAGCAATTATGTACATTGTAGTTAAAGATTTCAAAAGTAAGGAGGAAAGGTGGATGCTTGTGCTTGGACTTACCTCCACTGCTAGTCTCTCGAATCTCTTCTTCTTCTTCTAGTTGATTGTTAGTGGGCGTCTTCTCATCTGATGCTTCAAGGGCTCTCCACATCCTTTCTTTTTGCTGTGGCACTTTGCACATCTCGAATAGTGGAACATTCACATTTATCTTCTTTAAATCCTCCACAATGTCATAATCCATCTGTTGTTTCGTGGGATGAGGCCTATCAGCATCCTCCTTATCTTCATTTGGCTTGGCCGTTGTATCATTCTGTCTAGGATTTTGGCTAGTAATAGTGAATTCTGGAATTTTATCAGCCAAGGATTTATTTTGAAATTTCTTCTTAACATTTCTCTATAGCCTCTTAATCTTTGGGAGTATAAGACCGTCTTCTTTAACCGTCCCTTGGCTCCTTGTGGCTACGTTGGTTTTCACAACATCCTTGTACCCCTAAGTCTTTTCTTCTTCAGCGTCAAATAACGAGACAGAATTCCATAAATCCATGGTTTCTTCTTCCTATTCTTTAGTGGAAGTAGAAGTAGAAGTCTCTTTTCTTTCTTCTTCTCCTTCTTCTGTTAATCTAGAATCTAACAGTTGATTCATGACCAACATCATCGAATTAATCCATTGAGGACAATTCATTTCAGAGTGTGGTTGTTGGTGGAAAGTGCAAAAATTGTCCAAGCCTACCTCTGTTAAATTCATAGATGTAGCATTGTGAGGAGGAGGTTGAGACTGATGGTTATCCTCTCTTTTCTTATAATATGGGTGATAAAAATTTTGTGCTTCCTTTTCTTTCTCCATATCTATGATTTTGTTGGAAATTTTCTGCATCATTTTGGCCATATTTTCCAAATCTGGTGACTTTTCTTCCTTAGGCTTAGTAAACAATAAGGCTTTTCTTCCCGCACCCTTTTCTCCTGACTACTCTGGATAGTCTTCAATACTCTCTCTTTCAGCTTCCACTACTTCAGCCTCTTCATAGGTTTCCGTCAATGTAGGCTTGGCCCTACCTTTGGCAAACATGGCCAGATGAGGGCCTAAAGCTGAAGTATAATATTCAATCAGAACTTTGTGTGAAGGTCTATCCGTTTTAGAGAAATTCTTGAGATAGGATGCAAACCTTTGTGTGAAACTGTGCACATTTTCTTTCCTTTCTTTCTTCAACACGCACAGCCCTTTCATGAGAGCCGCATGAGTTTTCTAAGTTGCATACTTACTTTTGAAAATTCTTTCGAAGGTATCCCAATCAGGGATAAAGTTAGTAGGAAACCCAAAGTACCATGATGCTGCAGCTCCTTTAAGGGTATGCGGGAACAGTCTGTAGACTACATCTTCATGCTCCCTAGCCCTCAATCCTTCTATTGCCAAGTAAAAACTCTGCAGATGATCATATACTAGTATCTTCTCATTGGGGTCGAATTTAGGCAGCAACTTTTCAAAGGATTGAGGAAAATCATGTAATGGAGGGGTCAGGTTTAATGGTGATCTGGCTCTCCATGTAGGTGGCGGATTTGGCGGGTTAGGTGGTTGGTTTGCATTTACGCCAGCCATGAGTCTCGGTGGAGAGTGAAGAGGTGAACCAACTGGAGTGTGAGCAAGAGAACTATGAGGGGTTTCTGGGCCTTCTTGATTCAAAGGTAGCACAACTTCCTATAAAGCTGTTTCTACAAGCCCTTCCCAGTCTCCAAACAACACTGAGCCTTCTGCTTCAGGACGATCCTTCTTTTTATACTCTCTTCTGGGCAGTTCAGGGATGATTGGCAATCCTCCAATATTCTTTACATATGCCCTGGTGTGTCTTCTCAAATCATTAACAATTTTGTTGCCAATAGAATATAGATGTTCTCTTTCTTCCGGAATTGGATTATGAAACCCACTGCTTTCAGAACTGTTACCGGTGGAATATTCTCGGGAAAACGGGTCTCCTCGGCCAGCCATACACTGGAAGCCCTCCTTCTAGCGCCAAAAACTGTTGATACTTGGAACTTCACAGGAAACAACAGTAAGGGATTCTCCCCAATCAACGTTCCCAACTAGCCCGTTGACTTTTTGGTATAGGGAATCCATCCGGTTTGTGGTCCAGCTACCGTAGGTCAAGTACAAAACAAAGGATTTACCGGTTATGGCTCGGTCCACAGTGAGTTTTGCATTTTTTTACTTAATGTATGATATGCAAGTGCTTAATTAACCATGTAGGGTGATAAGATACGAGGAGTGGTCACAATGTGATGCGCAGGTTCTTACCTCTCGTCCTAGACTCACTAGCATCCCAATCACAGACAACAAGAAAAAGAAACTAACTACCTAAACTATCCCTAGGGAGCAGGATTATCACTTGTAAGTGAGTAATACATTGTGTACATGCATTATGAAGAGTTACAGTTAGCTGACACTTCTTTCAAGACACACGAACAATTACAGATATTTAAACAACCAGATAGCCGATTTTTTTATGAACAACATTTATTACTCACAGTGGAACACATCCCAAAAGATACTGAAGAACATTCAACAAGAACATAGGTTCAGGAAGTTAAATACTCTCAAAGTAAATGAAACACAGCTGAAAACGAAATAGTTCCTCTTCAACATTATTCATTTAGTCGCATTGACACATTCCACATTTCGCTCTCTCCAACAGGCAAAAGTTGCACTTTCTGACTGTAAAACGAAGTAGTTCCTCTTACAAGCAAAAGAGTTTAAAAATTTTTCCAGGAAAAAAGGCCCGGTAACCTCTCACTTTCCAGTATTTAAACAAAACATTAAATCGTTTGGGTTTCCCCCAACGCATGACCTTTTGGTTTCCCCAGCGTTTCGTATTCTTCTAAGTTGTCTGTATGCGCTCATGATTCTTTTAGTAACGGACCAGCAGTCAAGTTCGTGCCTTTAGAATTATTGACTTCATCTTCCACTTCAAGGGCCCTTTCAGTGATCTGGTCGGTGTCGTTTCGATTTTTACCAAACTGTTCTTCTACATCTTCACGCATTAGCTCCTTATGCACACTTGCAATTAATCCACGTGCATTATCCATTTGGGACTGTGTTATGAAACAGAGTGACAGATTATACAAAATGAAATGACTACTCTACAAAACAAATGGCCTGGTGCAGCATGCCAGAAGTCGGAAGGATACTGACATCGAAAGTCAAAGGCTTGGCTCAGCCGCAACGGTGGGAAGAAAAAGACTAAGAGGCGCGATTCAAAGCTGTGGGTGAGAAAACTCCATCGGAGATCGGGTGACTTTGACGTCGGACGCCAAATGGATTTATCAGTCGTAACGGCAGAAAGACAAGCGCTAAAATGATTACAAACGCAGGTGGGAGAAAAAACCCTCAATCGAAAATCGGACGGCTTTACGCTTCAGAGGCTAAAGGACTTTCCCAGCTGCAACGGCGAAAGGAAACTTTCAAATCGGAAACCGGTACACTTTGCACTTCGGACGGCAAACCACTCGGGCATCCACAACGGCGAAAGGGAAAAGATTATAGCTTCCGATCAACATAAAATGACGCCCGATCAAGAAAACTTAAGTGTTCTAGAACTCAAAGTCAGTGAAGGTCAAACTGTCTCACCTCAAAGATAATGGTTTGTTGAAAGGGAAATGATCTGATGGGTTTCAGGCTAGCACTCCAAATTCGATTCTGTGCCCCACAATAAAATCTTAACAAAATCATCCCTTAACAACCGGCAGCCAACTAACCTTTAGAATCAACCAAAGTTACAGCAAGGCCAAACATTCATGAATCAGACGACATCAAAACAAATCTTAAAAGATAAGGAGGGTCCCAAAATTTAAGGAATTTGGGGAGAACAGTTGCACCTGCAACAGTCCTCTTGATGTGTCTTTATATTATGTTCCCTTGATGTTCTCTTTATGTACTTCATTCATAAGTCATTGAGTGATTTCATATGAGTGTTTTAAATACAAAAGAAGATTGTTTATTTGGATGACGTAAATCATTGAGTGATTTCATATGAGTGTTTCAAATACAAAAGAATATTGTTTATTTGGATGATGTAAATTGTTGAGTCATATGAGTGTTTTAAATGCAAAATAAGATTGTTTATTTGATGGTTATAATATATTATACGGTCTAATGTAGAATAAAATCTAGTGTTATTGATTAAGGTCCTTGCCTAATGTATTAAGTATTATAAAAATATTAATCTTAGGAAGAATTGAAATGGTTGAATTTAATACAGTTGACTTATAGTTTCAGAGATAGCAAGCTTGCTCATAATGACCAGCACTCTTTCGGTGATTATCTTACAATGTGTTTTAGTTTTTATATTATCCAACGTATAACTAGTATTTTGGAAGGAATTTTTTTGTTTTATTGATTTGGGTATTTGACAATGCTATCAGAACGGAAGTGAAAACACTCGACCCTATTTGGGCTCAACATGAAGTTAGCACCAGTACAAAATGAGGAATTAGCTACTATGTGACTAAAACTTCTAGTCACCACAGGTTTTTCAAGTGATTTACTACTAAATATGAGCAATTTTGATTGATCCAACTATAAACGACTAAGTTAGTCACTAGTTAACAAATATGACTAGACAATAAGTGACAGAGTTAAAAATGAATAACATAAATGACTAATTTAGTCACGACATAAAAAATGACTAACTAGGAGAATATGAATTAGTCATTTTTAATTGTGTCATGGAAAATTGCAATTGTGACAATGAAGTGTTACAATTTAGTAAATTTTGTAAATTGTCTACCTTCTATTAGTAATATTGGTGCCATGCACCTCGATCTTCAAAGATCCAACAAAGAAATTGAATGATTTTGCTCTTGACCATATTTATTCATGCTGCACCATTGAAGTAAACCATTAAGTGTGTGCGAAAGGAAATTAGGTTCCTACAGTTACGAATTAGGTGCTACAACTAGTACCATATCGATACCTAGAAGAAACATAGCTAGTTGTTGATCTTTCAATGTAAGAGTCCCAAGTATCATATTGATGTGTTTTTCTAACTTCAATATAACTATTATGATTTGTGACCATCGAACTAGCTGCACTGATCGACGTAGCTTCACCAGGAACAATTCCTTTAAACGTCGTAGCAGTCGATCCAATAATAATTGAACTGATGAAAGCACCAAGAACAATATTTTACCCAATCAAAGACTCAATTACAATTAAACTGGGGTGCTGACCCAGAACCAGTATTAGATCCATATGCAGTAAAGGTAGAAGCTGTAGCTAGGGTTTTCACCCTAGCTTGTGCTGATGAGCACCTACTAAGGAATCTGAAATCCTTAGTAGCAGTTCAATGAAGTAAATAAAAATAGACTGAAATAAAAACTAAGCTAAAGCAGTAAACGTAAATAACATGAAATAAGAACAACAAATAAATGTGTAATGGTGTTTTGATTAAGATTACCTCCAATGAGGAGGTTGGTGGAGTCCGTTGTGCTGATCCGATGTCGGTGGCTCCGAGCTCCGAGCTGCTCCTTCTCCTTCTCCGATGGTGGAAAATAGGCCAAAAGGGGTCTCAAAGGTGAAAATAGCTTGATGGTAAGCTAGGGTTTCACGAGATGTTTTGGCAGAGTAAGGGTGCTTATGATTGTGGATGTGAAATAAGGGGTCTCCACCACTTATTTATAGTTTTTTAGTGGTGGAATGCTAGCCCATGGTTTTTGGAAACCATGTGGTTTAGGGCAGCTTGTTTAGGGTTTTCCTCCTTTTTCCTCATTATTTTTATTCCTTTTCTTCCCTTTTGGGGATTTTTTCTATTTTAGAGGAATTTTGGTTATTTTTGGAGGAAAAAGGGGTTTTTGGGCCTTTTGGAGGCATTTTAGGCCTTTTGGAGCCTTTTTAGATGGGATTTTCAGGGAAATATGGTAGGTAAATGGACGAATGAGTCATGAAATGGGGTAGATGAGGTAGTTAACCATTTTTGGGTGTTAACAGATTGCCCCCTGATGTGCGAGGGCAGGAACTCATCGTATGGCCGATGGACATCATGAGTCATATTGGGTTTGTCTTGTGGGGATGGAGAAGAGAAGGAAGCAGCTGAAGTCCGGGACACCGATCTCGAACCACCTGCAAGGACTAAAAAGTACATAACCTCAATAATGGATGAGGGATCATCTGATAATATGGACGAGGCGGGCATTCCCATGCTCGTATCAGAATATAAAATAGCAATATAAATGGTCCTCAAATACTGGATGAGGAAAGATCTCAATAGATAGACGAGGCGGGCATACCCAAGCTCGTATCAAGATACATGAAAATAACTATGAGCCCCGAAAAGAGGGACCTGTAGGATACATAGGAACTGCTGTATATATCATAAGTGTCCAGAGAGGACACAAATCTGGAACATACTGCTGAGCTGACTATGTCTGAGCGGAACAACTGAAACACTGGAATGACAGCAGTGCTACTGAATGTGGTACCAAAATCACTGGTGAGCTACTGGATCAGAGTGACCGGGGTCATGCTCACAATGGTACACTGAACTGGAACTGAACTGGGTACTCAAGGAAGCATAGAATGGGATGGCTTCCGAATACAATTGCCAACGCAGCCCAAACATCCACGGGAACATATAACTGGGTGTTCCGACGTGACTCACCAATGTGCTAGAGTCGGGGGAAATCCAGGGTCTTCGACAAACAACGGAAGTGATATATATCCTGCGCGATTCCCAACGATGCGAATAAGGTACTGAAGTCGAGCATGTGAGAAACAACCATTCGGAGAGGCAATGATGACTCCTTTCAAAATGGTCCGTAGGCACTCACCACAGATGGTGATGGGTCCAAGGCGCAGGGGCCTCTGGGTCTATCCTCTGGAATAGAGGGGCTGTCGTCGATAGAGGGAGACCTGTAACTATCAAGGCAATGATGTTTCCTTGACAGGAGCGCGAGGTGCAAAGCCGAAAGGTGATAGTGCTGATGTCATGAGTGAGAAACTGTGGGGAATAACTGGGCAAGTAGAGTAGGTGGACTCAAACTTCCTTTGTTCAGAGTATGATGGCGGGGATGATCGGGCAGCATATGAAACTGACTGGGGATGAATGGGCTGAGGGAGACTCAAGCTGTGGTCAGAATGGTAGGAGACTGCAGAATACTCTGAACAAAGGCGACCTGATTGGGGGTGCTGCCGAGATGATCGATCAGAGTGCCAAAAGGCGCGGGGGTAGTGCTTCATGGGTTAGGGACCTTGAAGGAGTGTGGATATGAAATGGTACTGTCCGGTGGATTTTACGATCCCAGGACAGTTCATGCTCGTGGTTTCTTTCAATTTTACGGAGTCTGAAAGCAAATAAGAAGACTCTGTAATGATGGAATGGTACTGTCATGTGGATTTTGCGAGCCCATGACAGTTAATGCTCGTGGTTGCTTTCATATTTAAGGAGTCTGAAAGTAAATAAGAAGACTCTGTATTGAACGAAGTGGCACTATCATGTGGATTTTGCGAGCCCATGACAGTTAATGCTCGTGGTTGCTTTCATGTTTAAGGAGTCTGAAAGCAAATAAGAAGACTCTGAAAGAATGAAATGGCACTGTCATGCGGATTTTGCGAGCCCATGACAGTTCATGCTCGTGGTTGCTTTCATATTTAAGGAGTCTGAAAGCAAATAAGAAGACTCTGAAAGAACGAAATGGCACTGTCATGTGGATTTTGCGAGCCCATGACAGTTAATGCTCGTGGTTGCTTTCATATTTAAGGAGTCTGAAAGCAAATAAGAAGACTCTGTATTGAATGAAGTGGCACTGTCATGTGGATTTTGCGAGCCCATGACAGTTAATGCTCGTGGTTGCTTTCATGTTTAAGGAGTGTGAAAGCAAATAAGAAGACTCTGAAAGAATGAAATGGCACTGTCATGCGGATTCCTCAATTTCGAAGTTTCAGGTAAATATTTTGATTCCTCAATCTCTAACAGTCCTCACCTCATAGAATATGATATGTATAATGTAGTGATGACCGCTCCTTATCACTATCGAGTTAAACTTGATTGTTGTCAATGTTGTTGGGCATTTGCCTAGTTATGTGCTGGTAAGTTGAATCCTTTTGGGTTAATAGCACACTAATCTATGTCGATAAGTTTATTAGGGATGCCATTCGTGAATGTGAGGACACATCCAGTGGATTTCCCCACAATATTTATTCAAAAAAAATAGAAACATTAAATATCATGAATGAATATATCAATCTTTAAGCCCCAACTTTAGTTGTTAAAGTAATAGCTTGAGTGGGTCTAATGGTTAAGAACGTCATGTGTTTCCTCCTAGGAGGTCACATGTTCAAATCCGGAGGGGGGTAGGGTATGTACACCTATGTAGACTTCAGCAGTTAAATAGTTGCACAGAGAAGGTTCCTTCTCCCACAAATAAGGGGGTCTCATACAATAAAATTGGTGTCTCACTTGATTGTGAAATTAAAAATAGATTATTATTATTTATTGAAAATGAGGAAATAACTTCAACACAAATGGAATGGAAGTACACAAAAAACCCCTTTAGCAAAATAGGTCTACCTAATAAGAACCATAGATTATTCTCAAGAGATCAACACCTCAAGTGATTGGGAGATAAGTTTTAGACTATAAATCATAAGCTACTAGAAATATTAACAAAAATTTAAACCTAATTAATTACTAGGAACTTTAAATTCATTATTATTATTTTTATTATCATAGAACAACAATAGTTATATTTACACCCCCAAAAAATTAGTGTTTTCATTTACAAATCCATGAATAGTATTAGTTTTATTATCATAGAACAACAATAATTATATTTACACCCCCCAAAAACATTAATGTTTTAGTTTACAAATCCATTGAAAGGACTTGAGTTCTTGATATCTTCTTTGAAATTCATTGAAAATAAGATTATACAGGCCACTTAAATTCAGAGAAAACACTCATTTGGTATGGGAAAGTTTCGCTTTGAAATTAAGCAGGCATGACGGAGTGGCGAGCAGCGTTCAAAATTGAACCCTTTCGAGCCCTTCCAAAGGGTTCTAGACCTTCCTAGAAGTGTAAAGTTAAAATTTCCCTTCAAAAAAAAATTAAAATCTAAAATTTACCCTTCTAATTAAGAAGGGCGTAATTTATGTCAACATTTAAAAAGAAGGGAAACATTTGAAATTTCCCATCCATATAAATTTCTCAAGATATTTAAATTCCTATGCTATAAATTTCAAATCATCATTCAAAATATTGGAAATTCGATAAATTATAATAACTCACTCACTCATGCCATGCACTCGCTACTTAGCTATGCAAGATGACCAGTAATGATTGATCACTATGAGACATTAGCCATCAAGATGTGACTCTGAATCCCAATGGGGCTGCAATCTAAAGTGTGGCAATGTGTCAACGACTACGACTATAACAACAGATAGCAACTACTAGTCTACTACTAGGCCCAAAACAAGCTCAAAACTTTGTTCCTACTACCAATGTGAACCTCGCTACCAATGTCCACTCTTTTTTAATCAAAATGAAATTCAAAAGGCCAGTTTGATGAGTCCTCCTCTACAAGACTTCATTTTTTGCATGAATATCATGGACTCATGATAACTATAAACAACACTCGATGTCATGCAAATACAAATAATGGAATGTAGCTAAGATCACAAACTATACATAGGTCGATTTATGCAATGCTATAGATAGGTGTCACTGGGCACACGATATGGAGAAACAATGAGTTAGAAAAAACATTTGGACCAAAGAACATGCACAATGGTTATTAATAAAATTAAAAAAACAACTGTTGGCTCAAGAATAGTTTTTCAATTTGATGGGTGGCATGATGATGATGTAATCCCCCTCCATCCTTTTATACATTCATGGTTTCTCACAACAATTGTCCTCAATGGTCACCACCAAAATAATATTAAAATTACCTATGTTTACATCCTCTTCTCTATAATCCTCATCTCATCGTCATAATTAAGGATTATTATGCATGCACATCCTCGCATTATAATATCAATTAGGTCAAGCCGCAAAGACAACCATAAAATATCAAATGTGTCAAGATGCAAAGACTAAGAGACAACTATAAGTAAGTATTATATTAAATTTACCATATAAGAATTTAATTGACACTATCAATTGATATTTGACACGTTGGATTGTTGTGATATTCTTATCACTCCTTACAAATGTGATTTCAATGAATTCTTTGAAGGTGAAGTCTATAATTTAGGTCTTCTTCCTAATTATCATGCCTTTTGGTAAGACAAAAAGGAGGGTAGAGTCCTACAACAACATGGAAAATAGTTTCGACATAGAGGTATACATATTAATTATTTTCATTAAATAACTTAAATTTCCTACCTGTGACTATCGATTCATTGAATTGTGGACTGGTAGAAAACATAGCAAATTTGAGAGCCGTTGTTAGTTTTTCAACATTAATCTAGTATTATTAGGATCTTTAACTGAGAGAATAACAAGTACAACAATAAAAAACAAGAGACAATGAACACATTGTTTTTTTCCTTGGGGAAACGATAAAGGAGAAAACCTCAGAACTTCCTCGGAGATAGAATTCACACCAAAACAGTAAAATCCCACAATAGTAAGTGATCTCCTGACAGCAGTAATATTCTTCTTATCTAGCCCTAGAGTCTTCTCCTTCCTCAACTATGCGCTACACTTGAGTGTGTATGAGTTGTGTGATAAATAGAGACTCCAGTTCTCGATTTATACTAATCCCAACATGACTAAAAACCTACCAGGGCTGACCTCTACTACGAGAGTCTAATAACCCTAGTGCCCCGGAACTACGGGGAATTTAACCCTTAGACAATCGGAGGGTTACTCACTATGACTTGACATGACTTGTTTACATTATTGATTCTCCCGATCGGAACATCGGGGTATGACAACATGACTCAATTACATTATAGATACATCTCAGAATAAACATTAGGTTAGAATACATAAGATACATAGATGAATACATTATGAAGTGACAAATACATCAACACTCCCTCTTAACTAGGAAGGTATTCTTTCGACACAATTTTCAACACTGGTCTTCTTCTCTGTATCAACTGGATCATCTTCATCATCTACATCTCAAGTGTTTTGAGTCTTCAAGCCATGTTCATCTTCAAGTCATCTTCATTCTTCGAATATGGATCATCATGGGACATCATCACTAGATCTAGATCATCTCTAGACCTGGATCATCATGGGACATCATCAGTAGATCTAGATCATCACTCGATCTGGATCATCACTAGGCATCATCACTGGATCTAGATCATCACTCGATTTGGATCATCACTGGATATCTATCATCACTCGATCTGGATCATCATCATTAGATCTCGATCATCACTCAATCTAGATCATCACTGGATGTCGATCATCACTCGATCTGGATCATCACTGGCTATCATCAATGGATCTCGATCATCACTCGACCTAGATCATCACTGGTGTTATCTCATGATTCTTCTTGTCATAGGAAGTTCTACAGAGCCAGCCCTTTTTCATGCTGGTTGTAGGCCTATCCTCCATGTAGGTCTTCTTCAGCACTTATATCTGACCTACTCGTCAGAAAGGCATAGTACTGACATCCATCCAGGTGGGAACACATCCTACCACAGTGATGGAAGACTCTCACCCAGGTCAAAACACATACTACAATAATGATGAAATATTTCCGCATATTCACCTAGGTCCGAACACATGCTACCACAATGATGAAATATTTCTACACAATTACCCAGGCCGAAACACATCCTACCACAATGATGAAAGACTCTCACCGAGGCCTAAACACATCCTACCACAATGATGAAATATTTCTGCACTTACATTCACCGATGACGGAACACATCCTACCACAATGATGAAAGGGCCTGGACTTACATCCACCCAGGAGGGAACACATCCTACTACAATGAGGGAAAGGATTGCACTCATATCTGATCTTGTAGGAACCAATCCTACAATCATATTAGAATGCCCCCCAGTCCTCCTCGACTGAGCTACCTGGTAACTAACTAGGTGCCTCCATTCTCCTAGAGAATGGCAGTCGCTCTTGTATCTGACCTGCTCGTTGGAATGGCCAACACTCACATCTGACATGGAAGGAACCTAATCCTTTAGCCATGACAGAATGGTTCAGCCCTTACATCTGATCAAGTGGGAACACATCCCTCTATCACATCAGAATGGCTACTCAGTCCTAGACTGAGTGTTCCTGGTACCTCACCAGGTAGCTCCATTCAAAGAATGGAAATTGCCCTTACATCTGTCCTACTCGACAGAATGGCCAACACTCATATTTGGCATGGAAGGAAGAAATCCTCTCACCATGACAGAATGGCTCAGCCCTTATATCTGACCTACTCATCAAAATGGCTATGGATCTCAGCACTCATATATGTTAAGGAAGGAACAAATCCTCTCACCATGACAGAATGGCTCAGCCCTTATATCTGACCTACTCATCAGAATGGCTATGGATCTCAACACTCATATCTGTCATGGAAGGAACCAATCCTCTCACCATGTCAGAATGGGTATGGGACTCATCACTTTCCCTTGGAGGAAACCTATATCTGGAGAACACCAAGCTTCTCCCTTAAGTACTCAAACTTCACCCTAGCCAATGGCTTCATCAATACATCAGCTATATGTACCTTCGTCACAATATATTGGAGCTTCACTACTCCCCTCTACACCATATCCCTAATATACTAGTACTTGATCTCGATATGCTTCGACTTGTCATGGAAAACTGGATTGTCTGAAAACTTTACGCAACTCTAGTTGTCACAATGTATACAAGTAGCATCCAACTGGAGATCAAATAAATTAAATAGTAGATTCCTCAACCATACTACCTCACAACTAGCTAAACAAGCTGTGACATACTATGCTTCAGCTGTACTCAGTGCCACAAAGGATTTCTTCCTGCTAAACCAAGAGATCACACCTGATCCCATACTGAAGAAACACCCTGAATTGCTCTTCCTATCGATGGCACTGCCTACCCAATCTAAATCAAGATAACCCTCCAGGTTAATTTTTTATTTGCATTGTACTTGAGCCCATAATCAACTGTACCCTTCAGGTACCTTAGAATATGCTTTGCAGCAATCAAGTGAACATGTTTCAGATCTGTCAAGAACTGGCTCAAGGTGTTCATAGCAAAGCAATAATCTGGTCTCGTGTTCTTCACGTACATCAATGACCCAATCATTTGACGATACATTGTAGCATCAAACAACTCCAATGAGGCATCACTCAATAGCTTCAGGTTTGATTCCATAGGTGTGGCCATAGCCTTGTAGTCCATCATCCCAAACCTATTCAGGATCTCTACTGCATACTTCCCTTGTCCAAGGAAGATTCCATCTGTACTCTGCTACACCTCCATACTTAGAAAGTAATGCATCATCCCCAAGTCCTTCATTTTGAACTCAGTAGCAAGCCTTCTCTTCATATCAGTAATAAACCCATCCATACCTATCACAAATAGATCATCTACATACAGTAGAATCATCACTGGGTTGCCATGCTCAACCTTGTAGTAAAGGTTGGAATCTCCTTTACTCTTGGTAAATCCCAAACTAGATAGAAAGCTGTCAATTCTATCGTACTAGGTCCTAGGTGCCTGTTTCAAACTGTACATGGCTTTCTTCAATCTGGACACATGAGACTTCCTATCATGTGTCTCAAAACCGAGTGGTTGTTCTACATACACTTCATCTTCTACTAAACCATTCAAGAAAGCAGTCTTGACATCCATCTGATGTATCTACCATTTCATCACTATAGCTAAAGCAAGTACTGATCTGATGGAAGTGTATATGGATACAGGTGCAAACGTTTCTTCATAGTCTATTCCTTCTTTCTGAGAGAAACCCCGAGCCACAAATCTTGCTTTATATTTTTCAATGCTATCATCTGCAACATGCTTGATCTTGTAGATCCATTTGGAAGTTACAATTGACTTCCCTTCTGGTCTTGGGACAGCATCCCAAACATCATTCTTCATGATTGATTGGTATTCTTCGATCATAGCATCCTTCCATTCTTTCCATTCTACCGCTTCTTCATAACTGGAAGGTTCTTTATCAATGAAATCACATAGTAAAGCTACATACTGGGAGCAGGATCTGGTCCTCTTTCTTTCTCTGTGATTCTCTTCTGGAGCCCCATATCTTTCCGCACCTTGGATAAGTTCTTGTACCCAAGCAGGTTTCCTCTTATGAGGATTCTTCTCCAAAGGTGGATCTACATGTATTTGTGGTTCTTTGAAATCTTGATCTTCTTCTTGAGTTTCTTCATTCATGGTTGTAACATGAATTCTAGCTCCTTTTGCTTCTTTAGGTTCTTCAGCATGTCTCTTTCTCGATTTGTTGTAAGATGTGTCTTCATCAAATGTCACATCCCTGCTGATGTCAATATTCTTGTATCCTGGGAAATATATTCTGTAAGACTTCGAGCTTTCAGAGTATCCCACAAATATACCCTTCTTTCCTGAAGGATCTAATTCAGTCCTCTTCTCTTTTGGAATGTGTATGTATACAGGGCAGCTGAATATTCTAAGATGGCTGACTTCTAGTTTCTTGCCGAAGAAGACTTCTTTAGGAGTATTGTTCTCGAGTACTCTATATGGAGTATGGTTCTGTACATACACCGCTGTTCTGGCAGCTTCTTCCAAAAGATGCCTAGTAAGATCTTGATCATGAAGCATGGCTCTTGCAGCTTCCATGATAGTTCTGTTCTTCCGTTCCGCAATCCCATTCTGTTGTGGATTATAAGGAGTGGACAACTCCCTCTTAATCCCTGATTCTTTACATAGCTCTTTGAATTCATTCGAAGAGAATTCTTCGCCATTATCTGATCGAAAATTCTTGATCTTCTTTTCAGTGTGGTTTTCGATCAAGGCTTTGAATTCCTTGAATTTCTTGAATACTTCGTCTTTGTTGTTCATGAAGTAAACCCATGCCTTCCTAGAAAAATCATCAATGAAAGAAACATACTATGCATACCCACTTAGTGAGTTTGATGACATAGGACTACATACATCGGAGTGAATGATTTTTGGGATTCCTTTGGCTTTGATTTTGATGCTAGGAAATGTCTTCTTTGTATTATTTCCTTTCACACATCCTTTGCAGACATCATCGTGTTTTGCTTGGAATTCTGGAATACCTTCAATAGCTTTGCTTGCAATAGGTAGTGCTATATAATGCACATGTGCACGCCTTCAATGCCAAAGTTCACTTGGCTCTACTTTGTCATGGACCAAGGCTTGTTCTGCATGGCCCTTCAACTTGTACAAACCTCCTTCTTGCTCTCCAATCACCATTGCATCATCGATAGTCTTTCCTCTTGGCCACATGATGACTTGACCATCTATGAATACAACCCTCAGTCCTTTTGCATCCAATCCTGATATAGAGAGAAGGTTCTTCTTGATTCCTAGCACAAACAATACTTCTTTCATTTTTAGAGACTTTCTAGAGTCTAGTTTATAGAAAGATTCCCCACTACATTTTATTGGATATTTGTAGTCATCTCCTAGTTTCACCTTGTGAGGTGATTCATGTTCTGACAGTCTCACAAAGGATTCCTTGAATGCAGTCATATGTTTGGAAGCTCCACTTTCTATAAGCCAATCATCACTCCCATGAGTAATGTTAACTGTGAGAGTGGAAATCAAAACATATTCATCCTCACTTGAAGAATCTTCACTTTCATATCTGGTTCTTTTCTTGGATGGTTCATCATCCTCTGTAGCATGAGCATGATGTATTATTTTTCTCCCCCTCTTCTTATGAGAGTGGTTCTTATTCTTAGGAGAGTCTTTTGCAAAGTTCCCTTTATCATCACATGTATAACATCTTGATCTAGATATGTTCTTTCTATTGTTATCTCTATGATGAGGATTGTTACCTTTGGAGTGATGAGTACTTCTTCTGCCTTTCTTGGAGTGAACTGTGACAGCTTGATCTTCACTTCCCATCTTCTCTTCTTGGATTGCTATCCATGCTTCTTCTTGAGAACATTCTTCCCATAGTCTGCTGAATTTGACTAACTTCTTTCTAGCACAGATTCCTTGGATGAATGAATCCCATGACCTAGGAAGGCAATTCAGGGTTGTCATCACAATCTATGCATTCTCCACTTCTTCATCTATAGATTCTAATTATTCCTTGATCTAAAAAACCCTTGTGGAGTAAGACTAGATGGTCTCTGCATTCTGAATCTTCACATTCTTCAGTTGATTCCTCAGAGTCATCTTCTGGTTTATGTTCTTCCCTTCAAACAATTTGGTTAGGGCATCAAACATAGTTGTAGGTGTCTTGAGAGAGGACACATGTGGGATAAGGTGATCCTTGATAGAATTAGTAAGGATCCTCTTTTCCATAACCATATTCTTGTTATGTAAGGCGTTTTCCTCATCTCACTCTGGAACTATAACGTCTTCATGGAAGTAGGAGTCTAACTCATTTTCCTCTAGGACCAGGGAGATCCTATACTTCCAGGCTTGGAAGTTATCAGCTCCCTCAAGCTTTTCATCAAGCTTGGTATAATGAGACATTTTAAAAGAGAACCTCAAATGGAGATACAAAAGATTTTAGATCTTACCAGGTCAAGTTGTCATATCTGAAACTTGAGCTGAAATCGTGTAGAGCTCGTTCAGGAGCAAATTAGGGTTTTGTTTTTTTGAAGTTCTGTCCACCCAAATGCCTTGAAATTTATCCCTAACTTTGATTTTGGGGAGGAGATCAATCCAGGCCTAGGCTCATTAAAAAATTCCTTTTCTGTGAAAAACCCTAATTTTCGGCAGCAGTGTTGGGTCCAAAACTGAAAAACCTCAGAATTGGATTCTGCTTCGATAGAAAGATGCGCCCTAAGGAGGAGATTTATTCCACCTTACGTTTGCGGAAAATCTATGGAGGAAGATCCACAAACTAGGAATCCCTAGTTCTCGCAGCTGCACAATGTCTTCTTCTCAGGTTAGCTCTAACACCATGTTAGTTTTTCAACATTAAGCTAGCATTATTAGGATCTTTAACTGAGAGAATAACAAGTACAGCAATCAAACACAAGAGACAATGAACATAGTGTTTTTTGGAGAAAACCTCGCAACTTCCTCAGAGATAGAATCAGCACCAAAACAGTAAGTGATCTCTCGACAATAGTAATCTTATCTTATCTAGCCCCGGTGTCTTCTCCTTCCTCAACTATGCACTACACTTGAGTGTGTATGAGTTGTGTGATAAATAGAGACTCTAGTTCTCTATTTATACTAATCCTGACATGACTAAAACCCTACCAAGGATGACCTCCACTAGGAGAGTCGAATAACCCTAGTGCCCCGGAACTGTAGGGACTTCAACCCTTGGACAATCGGAGGGTTACTCACTATGACTTGACATGACTTGTTTACATTATTGATTCTCCCAATCGGAACATCGGGGCATGTCATCATGACTCAATTACATTATAGATACATCCTGGAATAAACATCGGGTTACAATACATAAGATACATAGATGAATACATTCTGAAGTTACAAATACATCAACAGTCGTGAGCCCTTAAATACTCACACCTAGAACTTTTTGAAATCTTGCCATTAGTAAAATTCTTTTGGTATTTTGCTTCAATTTAAAAGGCATATTGTTGAGGCTCAAACATGCAATGTGTTGCAAGGCTTCAGTTGACTTAGTATTGATTCCATTGCCCCTCCATCCCATACATGTATGCTTTCACGACAAGTGTTGAACAACATAATTTGATGCCCCAACCTCGGTTATGTTATCTTTGATAACTTGCTTGGTATCTAGGATTTGTTTTTTTAATGTTTTATGAGTTTTGTATTATTTTTTCTTAGGTGCGCAATCCCCTTGATTCTTCCATCTCTCAAGTTTTGATTGTTTCCCTCTCTCTGGTTTAAATTAAGTTTTTTGTTACATATATATATTATAGCCTTATTTTGCTTAGTGACTTCATTTTGTATATTGTTAATAGTAAGTAATTCTCTCATGGTTCTAGTTATTCTTTAAGACTATATGACAAATTAATGTGTTCAAATACGTTTGATTGAAAATATATTATTTTTTCATATGCTCCTAGAATAAATAACCTTCCAATTGAAATTAAGATTCCCCCTTCAAATTTGATTATTGGCGGCGAGTGACAATGAATTCAAAGGTCAAGTCAAAGTAGCAAGATTCTTCACAACATGTTTACAAATCTGGAGCTGCAGGCTATGGAGGGAAAGCATCCGCAGTTAATCCCAAGAAATCTAGCCAGGTGTGGATTTATTAAACGTATATCACAATAATTTACTCAATTACATTCTCCAATTTTCCACACAGAGATCCCTGGATCGAAAAGCATTTGTTTTTTTTCACTTGCAACTGGATACTATCAAATCCAATGCTATCGGTGGACTGTAACCATTTTTGGAGGAATTGGGTATCCAACGTCCTAGGGAGCCAAGTTTTCCATCGTTTAGTTTATCATTTAGCACTGATTCTCACCATTAACATCAATTTGGAATGTCCAGTTTATTTTTATTATTATCTTGATTGGAAACGTTTCTAGGATTTGCACTGTAGGGCACTGACTTTGTGCCAAGTCAAACAAGTAACTATTCTGGAAAAATTGTACAGAACTTGCTCTTGGCCCTAATACTTATTCCTTTGAAATTAATACTATTTGGGTGGAACATTTCACAGTAAGAATGAAACCCTACTGGATTCCTTAATATTTTACCAACCTCATCCATGAACTAAGGTCCCATGGGCTGATTGGTCAAATTGTTTGGACCCCAATGCACATCGCAAAGGCCTAAACTAAATGACAACATAAACTTGAAAGCAATTCCAAAAGCACACCCTGACTGGCTACACCCGAGACATACAATTGGCTTCATCCCTTCAATACTCCTCTCTAAGGGTGGGGCATACCACTGTGATAATGGAGACCTGGTGGACACTTGACACTCTGTCATCCACACCAATGAACCAACGCACCCTGTTGGAAAATACCTATATTTTAAGTTTGCCCTGTTTATTTGGACGCTGATGGAATGGATCTCGTAGTGAAAGATGGAGATTTATTCAACAGGAAGTAATGTTGTTGATTTATGGCACAATTAATATTTTCATAAGAAAGAAGGTTGATCACCCTCATTACAGGTGACATGGCTGCAACTTGATGCTTTTGCCAAATCACCACCTTGCTTTTGATTTGATAGCCATAACTATTTTCGAAGAAAATCATGTGCATGAATGGTAGACACATAAAATATGATATGTGCATTGTTTCTTGGCATTGTTGATTTTGATATGTACATGGAGAAGTAGAAACAATACATGGGAATAACCCTTGAAAAACAACTTATTTAAGTAACAAACACCAAGAGCATAGGCTATAGAAAACTACATTACCTTTTACAATAAAAACAAAGAGCAAACTAATAGTTATGCTGAGTCTCTAACCTTCCTTAAACAAGATGAAAGGGCTTCAAAGCTCCTTGTGGAGGCAGGGTGCTTTCCATGACACACCCCTTACCTACTTGGTAGGAGTACTGCAATTTGATTTTCTGGGCAAGACTTCATTGTGATAATATTAACATTTATATGCTAGAAGTCTGACATACAGAAGTCCCAAAGTACCTAGTTCTCATTTTCTAGCCATTCTGCTTCAGCTTCTCTGAGCCTATCAACCATTTCCTCATCTTTTTCTTCCCCTCTTCACAGGTCTAGAACTTGCTAGGACACTACCCTAGATTAAATCCTACACTTTATGGTGCATATTCATCTGTCCATCTACATGCCTACAAGTGGATATCTCGGCCTTCAAAGGAAACCCAAACTTATGTTTTAAGCACCAAGGTCAAGACATACAATCTTCCTGGATAACAACATACCTAGGTTGTCAATGTAGATGCTCTAATGTTTCTCTACATTCTTCTTTTAGTGATTCATGATGTCAATGTAGATGCTCTAGTTTGATTACTTCATTAAACTAATTAATTTCCTCAGGTGTCACTGTGATTCATCATGTATGTCAGATGTAGGCATGAATAGAGATGATTAGTAATCAATTTCTATACTGATTTTGGTTACTATCAATGTTTTAAACTATATGCTATGCAAATGTCGATTTCTGATTTTGACCTTTTTGTGTTTTGGTGTAGGGAAATCGGGCAATAGTGGAAATTCAACTTGCAGATTACATATACCCTGCATTTGACCAGGTAAATTATTCATTTGTGTATGTACATTTGGATTACTAAATTTGGCACACAAAAAAAGAGTGAAGGTTTAAATCACTGTTGCTGGACTTTAACTAAGGTCCCCATAATCTGAAAGAATGAAACTTAGAAGGTTGTTTCAGCAAGCCGAAGTACATGGATGTTGGGTTATGTTTTCACCCTGCATTGGGACCTCCTTTAATATAACTTTTCTTGTTTTACATATATATATGCTTATATGCAATGGTTACCTGTTTGTTGTCACTAACTAAAAGGGTGGAAATCTGTCTTTCTCAAGAATTCCAATTGGAAGTTTGAACCTTCCCAAGGATGAAACTGATCCTATTATATGAAACACGATGAAATGTGTAAAGAAATTTATATCAACCACAATTTAGTGTCTTCCTTCATCTCAAAACTTGTTCTTTGCATTCAAGTATATTTACATTGGATGGCTTGTAATGGATTTGTAGACTATTTGAAAGGGAAGTGAGTATTGTCATTGGTAATCTTTTCTATTCAATGTTCTCTCTTTTTTCACTGATTAAATATTAGAGAATCTCTAATCTAGGCATTCAGTTTTAAACACTGATTTTTATATGTACCAACAATCATGTTGGGTTTCTGAGAAAACAACCTCATATTCTTCTTGTACAAATATCAAAATAACAAATGAGCCAAATTATGGTGCAAAATGGAAGGATGTCAGTATGTGAGAAGATTGTCATGTCACAAGTTGTCTTCATTGGATGTGAACAATATAATATATTGACAAGTATGTTCCCATACTGGAGCCGAACACAAGGTGTCTACTAAATGTATTTGCTCAAAACATGTGCTTGCAGAGACAATTATTAAAGTCCTTTCGTGTACATTAGGAATCAATCTAAAACCCCTTTGAACCCCATTTCTGTAGAAATGTTATCTTTAAATACCTTTTTAGCCCTTATTTCTTCTAGTAACCCCCCCAAGAGATGAATGGCTCAGAAAATATGTAGTTCTATCCAAAATATGAGATCAAGACATTCGCTATAGGTTCTGTCATTCCCTTTCATGGTAGAGTAAATACCATTATAGATGCATTTATTGTCTAGTTATTTGTGTGAATTGAGCTAATGATGTTAAGAATCTAAGATTATGTTGTAATCTAATAAGTGTTTTTCTTCAGCCACTCTTCATAGCCTTTGGGCTTACCATATAATGGGGCACAACCTCCTATTCCAGAAACAGTGAGGCTGAGCATTTGCATTCTAGTGAAGTGATTTTGATTTTGATTTCTTATGTTTGAAACTATTTCCAATCACTGTTATATCTAAATTGGCAATGGCAATCTCTAGAATTGGGTCATAGGCAATCTCCAGAATTAGGTCGTATGACCATTGACATGTGATGAATCCCAATTTTCTTTCATTATAGAGGTTTAGTTTCCCTTTTAACATTTACATTCACCTCCTATGTCCTGTGTGTCAACTTGACTGTAAAGTTATGTACTGTGAGTCAAACCCAAGGGCTTTGGAGGGTGGGGACAAAAAAACATTCATGAATTTATTTGGTGCAACATGTAATGAGAACCAAATATATATTTTACTTCTTTCTTTGGAATATTGGATAAGAAGGTTCATCAAACCCACAACAAATGTTTCAATTATTTGGAAGGCTCTTGCTCTAGCCTTTCATATCATAGGGAGCTGGCTACATTGGAAAGAAAGAAATGGAAGGCACATAACAATAGGTATTTATCCATGTCTAGGATGCGAGGGTGAGTAGCCAGCTACAGGTTATCAGATGAGTTTATTAAGGTCCTAAGACAGCAGAAGATATTGGCATTAGCGGATACAACTGCACCAAAACAAAACTCAACGTGCCAACATGGATGGAAAGTTTTAAAAACTTTAGGATTAGATGGTCATAAAATAGAACAGTGAACTTCCTTTATTCAAAAATTTCAAAGCTATTATATCAGACTGAGCCTGGAAGATGTTCGGATTTGGTCAAAAAGCCCTGCATTTGGAATTATACCAAAAGTCTGGGTCATACTGCCAATTTCTTGGGAATTGAGCAAGGTGAAGCATGCGAGTGGTGAAAGCCACTGTAGAAATTGAATGCACCCCTAAAATATATATTATTCTTTTGTTTAGAAATATCAAATAAAATTCTAAGCATAACTTCAGCTATACTGAAGGGCCAAGCTTCTGTGTTCTTCACAAAAATGATGAAGAATCAAGCTCAACATATTGATATTTTGATGGACTCTCCCTTTACTGAAGAGGTATGGAAGGAAGCTCTGTCCATAATAGGAGGCAAAGGAAAGTGGGCTGGCGCAAATCTAATGGAAGTTTTGAATAACTATATGGAATACGTAGCTGTAACAAAACATGAGGTTGTTCCCAGTGTAGTTACTTAGATTTCTGGATTACTGGAATGCCATTCTTTTAGAGGATAAAGATTACTTTCCCTTGGAAGTTTCTCTTTTATCAAGTATATATATAATGTCATTAGGAAGACTCCTAAAACTAAACCTGAAACAAATAGGGACATCACAGACTGACATATTTAGTCTAGGATGTTTATCTCATGAAGCAAGTCAAGGAAATCCTGGGAGTTGTAGAGCCGGAAGTGTATTGTTTCTTTCAGCTTGGAGAAAAAGGTAGAATTCTAATTCTTCCATAAAGTTTTCAGGAAATCCATGAATGGGAGGAATTAAGTGTGCACCTACAGGCTACAACCATGAAACTCAACATATTAAACAATTTTTATTATTTATTAGGTCATTTCAGGGTCCAAGAGCACAAACAATGTAAAGAAAAATTATTGTCAAAAAGTATGCCATATAGGCAAACCATTTACTCATTTCAAATGACATCCAATTAAAGGAAACTACAAAGGAAGTATCAAACAATACAGGCCTATTTTGATTGCTTCTCTAATGAATTAATACTCATGGAGCCTAGAAAATATGTAGAAATTTGAAAATCAATAATGCACTTGTCAACCAGAGGAAACACCATAATAACATAAGAATGGGGTTTCAGAATAGCCACTAATAATATGGAAAAACAATATGCTCTGTTCATGGGCATAGATTTTATTGTCTCTGTCACATCCCCATCCCTCATACTGGAGAAGAGGATGCGACGAACATCAAATTTAGCCGGGTAGACAGCCCCATGAATATGAACAGGAGAAATGTTGATATTAAAAGCTTAAACAACATAAAAGAATGCATAAAACATCATACAAGATGCATAATTCCTCAATCATTCAACGGAAGCAAACATATTCATAAACCAGCATTCAACATGTTCATCATAACTCATTAAACATCAATATAATTGCAGAGATGGAATAACCGCAGTGCTCATCTTTCAATGAATAACTTTCCCGCAACCAGCTACGTCGCTGCAATGTTCCACCCAACCATAGGCCATCATGCTCATCATTCTCTCAGCACACTGCCACCCCCGAGCTGGGCATGATTCCTCCAAGGATAAGGGTCGATTGGAGGCTTACACATATCCTAGGGGACACAAAACAACCAAACCAAACACTGCTGGGTTTAACAGGCCTTCAACAAGCGGCCAAGCCAGCACAGTCCGAAGACCAAACACTACATACCTGCAGCAATCAACCCCCTCACAGCCCTGTGAAGAAAGAAAAACAATCGGTGACAGTCCCAAACAACAGATGAGGCACAACTCAAGCCCACAAGGAAACTCAGAGTTGTTCTTGGCCCTAACATGGCCAAAACAACTTGGCAACCACACCGAAACTAGGGTAATGACAGCAGCCCAATTTCACAATAAAAACAGTGGCAACAATCCACATCCCACAATGGATAAGAAACAGTACTCCCGGCATAACCATGGGAGACTCGGCCAATGACGGTGGCAATCAAAAGCCCAAACTCATAGTGCCAACGATGGTAGCTATACACAGTCCCAAACAGTAGGGAAACTCAGATGCAGACCACTGCAGAAAATTACTCAATACGAAAGCATAGCAGCCCAAAACGCAATTGGACACCACAGCCAACCAAAAACGTGGGGAAGACAACAGCCCCAAAACACAATCAGTGAGTAAGGCTCACAACGTGGGAAAATGACCCCAAATAGTCTATGCATGAGTGCAACCTACACCAGACCACAAAACTCCAAGGAGACTTACCCAATTCCACTCTGTGGAAAATGTGAATGACCACAGGTAAGCAGCTCTCCTCTTAGCCATGTGAGATCCGGCAGATCCTCTACCTGTGCGTGAGGATGAGCAAGGCTCCCACCCCTCTGCATGAGGAAAAACAAACAACGTCCTCCGCGTGAGGAATGAACAGACCATGAACCTGCGCGCGAGCAGGAAACTGACCACCATCGTGAAAGTTGAAGCCCAGCTATGTAAGCAAACAGACAGCGGCCTCTGCGCATGGATGAACAGCAGAATGCTCAGCATGGGGAGGATGAATCAACAGGGTGAGAATGGAGTCATGGGTGGTGTGTGGGTGTGGGTAAGGGACTGACAGTCCAGCCACCCCACTCCCAAAGGCAATAACTTCCCTCAACCACTCAGCCCTCACTTCTCAACCACCAGCTGAAGCATTAAAAGAGGTTGACAAGGTTGGATGAGACAAGAAAAGGTGGCAAACAACCAAGGGTGGAAAAACATGGGTTTCTCCCCCATAGACTAAGGTTTGACATCCCCACCCCTTATCCTTTGGAACCATGCCCTTTTCATTCAACGTTGCACTGCCATAGCTGGTTGTGGTTTTAGTTTTATTTGATGTGCGTATTTACATGATATCAAATTATAATGTGCCATATGGTGCGATAAACCATCAGCAACTATCCCCATTGCCGAAACACACACACAACCCAATCGATGGTGGGGCTTTTTCCTTGAGCTCCTCACCACGATTGATTACATTATATACATCATGCAAACGGGGTCAAAACTGGGGACATGACAGTCTCCCTCAATACTTAGAACATCTTACTTGTTAGGGACTCCTTCCTTGTCATCACACAAGCCAAAAAAATAATTTGTTTGGACAATTTGATTGTCGAGAAGCTTCAATTTCATATTATTGACCTCCTATAAGGGATAAGAGATGCAAATTTGGTCCATGTTAGAAGAATTAACAATTCAGTAGTTTATCACCTTGCCAATCATGCTACCAAATTGGCCAGACATGCCCTCATCCAAAATGGAGGCCAATACCTCCACAAGTGGCTCCCCTAAGGTTTTATTTCATGAATTTGAAACTTTGGTTTAGTTCCACTCAACTATGCATGGACACCACCCATCAACATTTCAATTTAAGAAGCCATGTCATTAAGGCTCCTTAATTGATGGGGGAAGCCTTGCGAGGCCTTGTCTTAGTGTTCTTCGCTCCTTGCTCTAGTTATATGGCGGTCTAGGGATTTCATTTCAATGCATTTGGGATTTTGGTGAAGCTCTCACTTTGTCCTGATAAATGTGGGGATATCTCTCTCATGGCTAGGATTGTTGGCACTGGCTACCCTATATGACATACTAATTGCACTCTTATTCCATCACTATATTAAAAGACATTTCTGATAATAGCTAGAAGAAAAGGATATTGTAAAATTTGAAAATTGAAATTCATAATCATAACATTCCCAAGGTCTGTGACTAATAGTATACAACTTCATTCACAAACTATTGTGGAAAGGAAATGGAAAGCAAATAACAGCTTTAGGCATAGTGTACTGTTTATCTAATTTTTTAATGCTATTTGTTGTAAGGGAATACTGGCATAGTTTCCATTGAACACTTTCCCTTGCTTTCTGTACATTGTGAATGAAGTATCAAAGTGGAAATCAATTTAACTATGGAGGCATATTGTTTCCTCGCTGAGTATGTTAGATGCTTCATCCCTTATGTTACTTGCATATGATTGGTTGTTTATGAATGAGTTTTCTAGGTGCATTCTATACACAAATTTCAATTATCTTCTTTATTTCGAACGTGTTCATCAGTTCAGGTGTTGCTACTGTTTACATATTATTGACTATTGAAGTTTCCACTTCCTTATTAGTGCTGATTAAGATACAAGGTTAATTAGTCCTTATGGTGAGCCCACGTTTTTAAAGAATGATTCTTCTTGGGTTTCACATATGACATTAAACCAATCAATTCCATTGTCTGTGTGCCAAATCATTATGATTTTCATTTCATTGTAAATGTTACTAATTCATCCCCTGGCACTATCAAGGGTGTCCTTATTTTTTTAATATAATTTTGTTTTCATTACCATTTTTATTTCCCTCATTACTAAATCTATTTATTTTACATATTTCTTTTACCTGTGTATTTTTAGTAAGAGTGCTTATGTATGTTCATATATACAGTGGAAATCACATTCAAGGTGAGAGGTTAAGCCAAGTGAAACTTAGTCAACCTCCCACATACTTGCTAGATTTAAATTAAAAAGGCTGAGAACAGTAGCCAGTTTGGGTATGTCTGAAATTGGAAAGCATAAACAGTCTTCCAAGAGGTGGCATGGTCTGGCCAATTGCCGTATGAAACTAAGCAGAAAGCTACTATGATAAGCACCAGAAAATATAAACATAAAGCTTGAGATAGGGAACAAGAAAACCTAAGATTAAGCCTCCTCCTACTCAATAGAAATGGGGTGCTTTAGATTGCTTCTAGCATGAAGCTTGGTGTCCTCTGCAGCTGGTTGAGTCCTCATGAGCATGTTTTTGTTCTGTGCTCCCTTTTCCCATAGTTGAGGAAAAAATTGCACCTAGAAGGGAGTTGTATTTGCCATCTAATAATTGAAAAGTGTCCAAGATGTGGTCCAGGATAGGATTATTCTGTTCTGGTTGGCTGTCCATGAGACATGTGGTCATCTCTTTGATAGAGGGAAATTGTGAATGAATAATGGTGACCCTACTTTAAGAGTTTTCATTATTTGACATGATCTTCTCCAGCTCCTTATCAATTGTCTGGTTGCAACTGCCCCTTCTATTTTGAGGAAGTTTATCTTCTTCTAGATGTTGGAGGCCTTGTGTTTGGTAGCAAAATCCTTAAATTATGCCTACGAGTGCGAGATTGGGAAACCCCTTTTGCTTTTGGATTTGGGGTTTGCCCCTGCATCCTAATGTTCTTCCTTGAGGCCATTTCTCTCAGCAATGAGCGGAGTTGTAGCATAATCCATCCATGTAGTTGTTGAACTAGCAATTCTTTGGGGTCCCCTACCAGAGTTTGGTTCCTCGTCTCTCTTTTTCGTGAACTGCTGATTTTCGGTGTTGTTACAGTGTAGGCAGAGAGCTACAAATATGCTCACTACCTTCATGGCTATAAGTAAACTATAAAACGCATCTCTTTACCATGGCAACAAGCCATTTTTCTTCTAGGATAGCTCCTAGGATTGCGCATGTACCATGTGCATTGTCTTCCAACGTGGTGGTACAGTTTTCCTCCTGAGTTGGATCCACATAAATGAGTTTGGACTCATTCTGTCCTGTCGCATTTTCTCTAACATGCTGGTGATCTGTCATTTCTCCACTACACCCATAATGGTGCCATGACATGCCTCCCTATTACCCCATCTAGGCATTTTCTTGGCCATGTTGATGTGTATATTGTTACATATTTTTATTACCATGTTTAGTGATAATAAAAATTAAATAAGATCTAGTTTGCAATTTTCCAAAATCAAATGTTCATGCCAATTTAAATGCTCCTTCATAATACATATGCATGGCATGATTTTTTGCATTACACTTGCTACTGATTTTGACCTTCTCCTCCATTTTCCTTTTGATTTTATTTTGTGATGGTGAAGCCAAGGGATCAAATAAAACACCATGTTGATTCCCACTGTGGCTTGGAAGGTCTACAGTGGCCATTTGTGAAGTTTAGAATCTAGATCATCACTTATGCCATCTTTTGTGTGCTTGTTTGGTGGAGTTCTTGTAGTCCATGTTTTGAAATTTTCATTGAAATTTTCTGTCAAGAAATGATCAAAATTTATTTGTAATATTGGCTCAGTATTTGATAATGATGATTCATGAAAGAGCAGTCTTAGCTCTACATTTCTCAAATATCCTTACGATCGCACTGCCTTGACTTCAAATGAGATTGACTTCTCTATGATAAAGTATTATTATTAGTGAGCTCATTAGCATACAGGGGTTTGTGATCTATATAAAATCCTTTAAAGAAGCTGGGTTCTCTACTTTCTTATATTATGAGGCTGGACATCATGCTCTACATTCTATTTAGATGTTGTCTTGCCTTCTCTGGAGATTGGTTCCTGCAAGAGATCAGTCATTTACTTACCATGCTTATGCTATTTATACTTGAATACTGATGTTCACTATTGTGAGCTAGTCCTATTGATATTGTGCAGTCACTATATGATCCTTTTCTCCATTGATTGTGTGTGTTGAGTGGAATACAGAACTTACAATTAAGCATATTTGTGTGCATAACAACAAATGGGTGAAGGTTTTACTGATGGGATCTAAGTAGGAATCACAAAACTAGCAACATAGTCAACCATTATCTCTTTTAAAATCCAAGGCCAAGAAGAAGTTCGTGATGAGATTCTTATTGTTCACAAGTTGTGTGATTTGAAGCCTACATTGATTGACAAATGAACCAACATTCTAGAAGAAATGGTTAGTTATTATGACATTAAGAAGGCGTCATTTTCATCTTGGGAAACGGTACTTTTAAGGAATCATTTTTGAAAAAATAGATGATGATATTAAGAAGACATATTTGGTAAACAAACAACTAACTACATATTCCTCATTAAGGGATCATTTGAATGCTACATTTCATTGTAATACTCCTAAATTGGCAAAGGGCACTTTTAAGGAAGCATCTTTGAAAAAAACAGATGATATTAAGAAAGCATATTTTGAAAAAAAATAGATGACAACATATTTCCTCAGGAAGGGAGTTTCTGGAAGCTCGCTACATTTCATTGTAATACTCCCAGATAGAGGAAGGAGACTCTCCAAGGTGTTGTAATATTCATAGTGATGATTGGAAGTTGTCATGACAAAAGAAAAACAAATTAGGTGCACATTATCTCATGACAAGCCGACATTTCCCAATGATGGCATTACACTTAAAAAGTAGAATTCTTCTAATTTTGGAAACCATAAATCTGATAAAAATCCATGCAACCATTTTGGGTCTATTAAGAATTTATGTGGGTTTATTAATTATCTGTGGTATTTTTACTCGATATTTCTAGGAAAAATAATTGACAACAATGACCCTAATGGTACAGAAAATCCCTTGAACCTGAGTCCTATGGCTAATTGATCTTGTGCCTTCCTATTTGAGCATAGACCAATTTACTATAGAGATATTTTACATTTCCATTGAGGATAATTGTTCATAGGATAGTAGATATATTATTGAATCTTGCCTTCATAAGAAGCATATGTTGGCAGATAGTTTAGATCACTAGCCTCTATGGGCAGGCACAACAATACCTTTTACAGATTGCCTCAGGTCCTATTTAATAGGATACCAAAAATCTCATTGCATATTGCCACATATGATAGCTAGTAATATAATTGGACACTATTATCCCTATTAGTAGAATAGAAGAAATGGAATTGCATATTGACAACCTTCTCCCTACTAATAGGATAATGAGAATATGTATAATTGTATTAGAAGTCTCTTATGAAGAGGTTACTTTAGTCCTTATGCTAGATATAGATAGTAGCAAAAATTAGACTAATTCCATTCTCATGTTGAGAAATGTCTTGTAGAGTGATGGCATTATTTTTAGTCAGTTGGTTTATAGAAAAAAATGGTTACATATTGTATCTATTAGGAAATGTGACATCTAAATGCCACTCTCTCTTGAGCAACGCAACCACTTATCTAAAAATTAAGGACTTCCATTGAAATTTTTTGTCAAGAAATGATAAAAATTTATTTGAAATATTGATTCAGTATCTGATAATGATGATTCATGAAAGAGCAGTCTTAGCTCTACATTTCTCAAATCTTCTTAGGGCCGCACTAGCTTGACTTCAAATGAGATTGAATTCTCTGTGATAAAGTAGTATTATTAGTGAGCTCATTAGCATATAGGGGTTTGTGATCTGTAGAAAATCCTTTCAAAGAAGCATGGTTCTCTACTTTTTTATATTACGAGGCTGGACATCATGCTCTGCATTCTGTTTAGATGTTGTCTTGCCTTCTCTGGAGATTGGTTCATACAAGAGATCACCATTTACTTACCATTCTTATGCTATTTATGCTTGAATACTGATGCTCATTGGTATGAGCCAGTCCTATTGATATTGTACAGTCACTATATGATCCTTCTCTCCATTGATTGTGTGTGTTGAGTGGAATACGGAACTTGCAATTAGCCATATTTGTGTGAATCATTTATATCCACTATATTTGTTTCATGCTCTTTTACTAAGATATGTCATGATGTATGATATTTAAAGGATCCTAATAGGTTGGTAGTTATTTGATCACATGTGCCAAGACCAGGAAAGCATGCTATTATTCTTTTTTCTTTTTTTGGGCAGAAGGGGAGTCTATTTACAATATGTTCCAGGTGTATCAATATTTCCTGGGTTTCGTTTATAGTCATTTTCACAGATTGATGCTCTGTTATTCATTGGATTTCCTATGTAACTGAGTCCAATAGGTCACAAGTACAGTTACATGAAATGTCATTCTTGCAATGGCTTCAAAATCTTGGCATGGATTTTTTTATTCAGCACTGATTTTGGAGTATAAACAAACTAACGAAACAAAGCTTTTTAGACTCTTAATTCATCAATAGGTGGTAAAAGATTCAATCATAGGGTGCAATCTGAAAATTGTGAAAGGAAATCTATTGGTCGATGGTAAATTTGCAAATGGCGTGTCACATTAAAAGGTAATAGACAACTAGATTTAAGTTTGAAAATTGTGAATGGAAATCTATTGGTTGATGATAAATTTGCAAATGGTGTGTCACATTAAAAGGCAATAGGCGACTAGATTTAAGTTTGGAGAGATTCTCATTTTGGCTTTTTCCTTTTCATACTAGTCCATTAGAACCATATTAAACCGACATTAATTTAACATTGGCAACCAAGCATCATCTTCTTTGGTTAGTATGAGCATGGTTAACCCAAAGATGTTTTACAGGATCCCTCATTATGTTTTGTGGTAGATCATGCTCCAGTTATAGTCCATCATTGGGCTATCGAGAATGTGTTTACTCATGGTAAGAGATGTGGAGCATTTTGTTGTACTTACAATGATAAAGGTCAAAGGTGATAATCTAGTTTTCCCAAGTCAATGGCTACTCTAGAGAGTGACGTTCTTAACTTCTTACTGATTTTTTTTATCATATTCTGATTCTAGCTGTTTGTACCTATCCTAGAGATTATTTTCTTACCACGGCCATTGATGATCCACAGGAACTGTGAACACTAGAACTCATGCATATGGATGCAAATAGTGGCAACTAATGAAGATTTTTAATTAAGTTGGTTTTAATTTTAATCATTAGTCAATAGTGCTTACTTTGGTCTAATATATAATTATGTATTTAACTCAATTTTCAATTCAATCTAAGGTTTAAATTGTAAGTATAGGGATGAATGCATGCTGCTTTCATGGTTCTTATTATTCATTGTTCTACTGTTGATATACTCTTTCTCTGAGTGGAGTCGATACCTTTAGTTAATAGCTCCCAGTTTTGATCGATGCATATGCTTCTAAAATTCTTTAAAGGTTCTTCCGGATTTGCATGTATCAAAGTTTTTATATTTCACAAGAACTCTGATACATTCTTGTAAGAATTTGTATTCCAGAGAGTATAGATTACAATGTACATAATAACTACTTTGTATATTAAATGCATCTTGGAGGACACATGAACCAACATTCTAGAAGAAACGGTTAGTTTTGAGAAGAACATAGAGATGGGATCCATATCTGACCATTTCGTTAAATGCAAACACCATTCCCAACTTTTGTAGATCGCCTAAACAACTTGCACAAGCAAAATTAAAATTTTAGACTTTGTTTGCGGGAAGAACCCTAAAAGACTGATGATAAGATTATAACCCTTTATAAGAAAAAAAATATAACTTATGAAGGGCTATTTTGATGCGACCAAACTAAGAAAAGTATTTTGACAATGGTGTTGGTTCAATACTTTCTTACAAAGCAGAGCCATCTCTATTCCATCCTGCAAGAGTAATCTCTTGGGAAAATTAATAAATTTGACTATTTTGAAATTCTCATAATCTAATACTTGGTGTTGGATATCTTTGGTTTATGTCATCCAAAGACTTAGGTGCCTCATCAACTTTTCCCTTGGAGAAAAGTTGTATTATGAAATACCATATGTCAAAAAGTCAGATATATAGTCTATCCTAATTACTTTGTCTAGTAATTATAATGATTTTCCCACTTCACCATCCTGAAATGGAGAAGACATTACTTCATAGTATATTTATGTATAGTAAATCTACATTCTATAATTTCCTAGTGAAATTTTGATCCCTCAAACTTTTTTTCCCAACTTTCCAAGATGATGCATGACATAGATAAAACTTCTGGAACTTAGAACATGCATTCCCTAAGCATTTGGTTCAATATCTGGGCGGCAACTTCAACTTTCTTAGATTTGCAAAAAGCTTTGATGAGTGAAGACTACATAGCATATGTGGGTGAGTCCCTTACTAATAATTTTCTCTAGTTGGTATATTGCCTCATCCACCATACCCAACCATGCAGAGACCCCCAATGAATGTGATATAGAAACTATAAAAGGTATTTTCATCTCCACTAGATACTTTCTTGCATGCTCCACTCTATCAACCTTGCACATAGCATTGATCAATGCATTCAAATTTTCATCCACTAGAGTAAATCCATTTTTGGTAATTTCATTTGCAATCTCACATGCTAGTTCTATATTAGTAGTCCTCAAGAGCCCATCAATCAAAATGGAAGAAATTGTATTACTTATTCGATGTCCTTGGTCTAACAGTACCTTGTGAAGTCTCTGGGCTTTCTCAACTTGACCAGCCTTACATAGGATACCATTAAGAGTGTTATAAATAATAGAGGCAATAGGGTAACCCATTATAGAAACATAATGAAGGATATGGAGAGCATCCTCGATTTCTTTTATCTTTCACAATCCCACAATTAGAGCGTCGGTAGTCCTCATAATGACATATAATATAATATAAGATAAATTTATGAATGTACAACACATGCTCACTGAAGTATATCAAAGGGACCATTTGGTACAAAAAGATGAAACCAACATCAATCATCTTAAGATAGATTTGAAAGGCCTTCTCTATCTCATTGACATTACATAGTTCATTTACAAGGTCACCAAGAAAGGCTTCATCAACAGAATACACTTCATCAAGCATTTGTGTCAACAATTCTTCAGCCTCTAAGTTTCCATGACTTTAGGTACCCATAAATTAAAGTTTTGAAAGAAATAACTTATGATGACATCCTTCTTGGACCATTTCATTATACAGATCATGCACCTGATCCATGAATCTCACTTTGGAGAAAGCATCACTTTTTTGTCTATTTTGTCTTATATCAGATTTGGAGATAAGTTCTTTTCTATTTTACATGGAGTGAAATATTTGACAAAAAAATTCTGAGTAAAAATGTTTATTTGTATGTTCTGGGAAGAAATTTGGGAAATTACTCATGATCTGAAATAGTTTCTAGTGTTTTCTAATTTGGTGATTGTCCTTTAGATTATTGATGTTAAAGTTGAGAGGATTCATTATGATGTTTTATTCTAAATATTAAACACAAATTTAGAGAAAAATGTTGTCCATAAGATAACTCCAATTTTGAATTTTACCCTAAATGATTTTGGCAATTGTGATTCTATAATATTGGATATTTTTATTTATCAGTTTTTACACATTGGTATCTTTGAATGTTCAATGATTTCCTCTTTAATTTATTTGATTTGGGTTAATTGAGTCATATGTTGTTTTGCAGATTGTTATTTTGCTTTGAAAGTTTGGATTGCTCAGAATGATTGTGCAACAACTGTTCTTGTTTTTGATGATCAAGAAGAGCCATTGATAACTATGGATTCACCTGAAGAAAATACTTCAACGACTGAATATCTACAGAAAATCACCATTCCTTCTGCTCTTCTTTTATGGTTTGTCAATTTAGTTCTGTATCTCATTTAACACTTGCAATTTTTTTTCTGTTAACAAATGCTCTTGACATTTCTACTTTGTTGTATTCAATGATATGGTTGATTAGTTCAAGGCTAGAAGACTGATGGCTGGAGGATTAATGTCTTCGATGCATTTGGATGAAAAATCCACATATGGTTTCTTAGCTAAATCTCATATTGTAATGATTAGCATTTCTAGATGTATTGCTGGCATTTTAAGTTACCCCTTCATTGATTGGCAGATAATCACAATCGGTGCTATGCAGAGGAACATGCATTCCAATCTATGTAGTTTCTAATGATGCTACTTGTTGTTTTATCTCGACCTGTAAATGTAGCATGCCTTTTTCTATGAAGAACTTTGAAGTAAGCATTTTCCAGCTTGAGACTTTTAACAGTTATTTTGGTGCATTGGTTTAATTTTAGGTTCATGAATTTTGTTTTATTAGTTGCTTAAGTGAAGTATAAACTATTAATAAATAGCTCCAGTGAACATCCATACACTTCTACATACCTAAATAGTTAAGTGAAAGCCATACACTTTTCAGGATCTATCTAAATTTTAATAATCAATTTTCTGTGCAACTACCCTTCCCTTGTAGAACGCTTACTACCAGAGATATGTGATTGCTTGTTTAGAATATTAAGGCTGCAGCCGTATATGCCATCATTGTAAAGGAAGTCATGGTCATTTTGATTGGCTTTTGTGGATGGTATCATCTTCCCAGAGAACTAGTGTAGAGAGAGGTATTTTGAAGGTGTTTTTCAGCATTGCCAATATTACTGCTAGTTATGTAGAATGCATTGATTTGTCAAGTGAAGTTGAAGTGAAATGATTGCAAGACATCAATTAACTGATACATTTTCAGATCTTCTCAAAATGATCCAGAATTTTGAAGTTAGATGAGCCATCAATTGATATTTGATGGTTTGTCAATTTAGTTGTGTATCTCATTTAACACTTGCAATTTTTTTTTTGTTAACAAATGCTTAACCAGTTGTCCTGCCTTTCAAATAACTGGTATCATCACCTAGAAGCCAAATATACAACCCTTTAAAGGTTTCTCTAAAGATGCAATGTTGTAGGAGCAGGGTATTTTTCTTTATATTTGCAACATGACTTTTTAATTATTGAATCCACTATTAGGTGCTCTTATAGCCAAGGAATAATGATTCACAAAGCATAAATCCTCCATGCAAAATGGTACCTTTGAAACAGTAAATGATTCAATGCTAAATACTTGCAATACTTGCAATTCCCAAGTTAAAATACTTGCAATTCTTTGAATTCTAGGTCTAGAGATCATTTTTGCAAGACATTACGGTGCATAGGGAGTCGAGTCTCTAATTTTGCAAATGATAATCGTCGAGTCTCCATTAGCAATAAATTTTTGAATCTACCTGGCTCTTAGAATGTTTATCACTTGATTTAAAACTGAAATAGGCTTCACAATAAGAGAAGAAACCTTATGCAGTTTGATCACAACCATAGACTTGCTTATTATGGAACCTTCTCAAAGAAAACGTGAATATACTTTGCATAATTTTAAGTTTATTAATTATCAAAGCAACAGGTTGTGTTTTAATTTTGATATCCCATGATGAAGAACATCTGAAACACCTTGAAGCTCATGGATTCTTAATATTGCAATAGACAAGAGGGAAAGTTTTGTTTCTGACTCTTTGTTTTTGATGCAGTGATGGCATTGGGCTTTGAAATCCTTTCAGGAAGGACTCTTCTTTGGAGTATGAGAATGATAGTGATGAAGAACAAGAAGAGTTACTAATCACTAAATCTCTTTGGTAAGAGTATTTGTAGTATTTTTATTAGCTTTAGTTACAGGGAAAATGGTACATAGCTCTCGGGAATTAGCTTATCATAAATACTAGTTACTGGTAAGTTGTAATAGTAATAATTATGTAGTTTGTATATTGATATCTATCATAAAATTGTTTGAATATCATCATTGTCAAGCAATAACAACTTCTTAAAGGGTGCTAGATTAATGGTAGAGCGCCTCCCTAATTATATGTAGGAGGTTGGTGGTTCGATTCCTTCGTGCCCTATAATAAATTTGTGACTACAAAAACAACTAAATTCGCATATATATGACTATTAGTAGCTAATTTCCCATATCTTAGTCGTCTTTAGCTTAGTCATTAATATGTTAACATCTAGTAGTTTATTTAGTCATATATTTAGTCATTAATGGTTGCAATTAGTGACTAAATCAGTGACTAAATCAATGACTAAATCAATAACTATCAATGACTAAATGAATGACTAAATCATTGACTATCAATGACTGAAGCATTGTCTATCAATGGCTAAATCATTGTCTATCAATGACTAAATCAATGACTATTAATTCAAGCTATTAATGACTAGTGAAAGACGACTAGCTATAAGATAGTGGAAATTTGCTACTATTAGTCACCGACTCAAAAATAGTCATTTATAGCCTGATTTTAGTCATTTTTTTGGTCATTAATTTATCTTTTCTACTAGTGTAGTAAGAAGGAATATGGTTAAAGCTAACCAATTAAATGATGTTTTTTTTTATGCATCGACATGATGGACGAGGGAAATAATTTATCCGAGAGGGCCTTCAAAGATTGAAAGAGGTAACTAAGAGGATAAAATAATGAAATATCATAGAGAAGGTATGTTATTACATTATCGAAAGATTAGAACCAAAAGTGTGTGATTAATTCTTTCATCTTGTCTTAAGGGTTATGTTTATGTTTACACACTCAAAATGGGAGGTTGGACTATAAATTTTACTCCTCATACATTAATAAAGAATTATAGTAATATTTCATAGAATTGATTCTAGAAGTATATATA
>LPNX010654946.1:38441-71187 GCA_001517045.1 Pseudotsuga menziesii
TAGGTTTATAGCAATAAATGTTAAAATCTATATGAAGGGTTATTACATTATCGAAAGATTAAAACCAAAAGTGTGTGAATAATTCTTTCATCTTGTCTTAAAGGTTATGTTTACACACTCAAAATGGGAGGTTGGACTATAAATTTTACTCCTGATACATTAATAAAGAATTATAGTCATTTCCTAGAATTGATTCTAGCGGTATATATATATATATATGAAAATTTTAGACTCATACTAACAGAGACCCTTTAAAACATAGGTCACCAAATAGATGGGTAATGATCTATGGGTGCCTTAGGAAAGAAAAATGCATAGGTTGCTAGCAATAAATGTTAAAAGCTATATGAAGGAATAAATGGTAATACTTATTACTAGGAAACAATGGAATTCATGTGTTTACTATGCTTTATGAAGAGCATTTGATGTTGTAAAATATTTACAAAGAGTCCCCAAAACCCTAAGTATTCGGTAATGTAGAAATCATCAACGCTTGAGGAAAAATTTGAAGACACCATTCATTTGTAAAGAAGGTTGCGGGCATGGAAATGTTAGGCTTGGTTCAGCACTAATTGTTAGTTGTTGAATGTATTGTTAAGAAAAATTCTTACACACAGAATATAATTTAAAGGGAAGTCTAAATTAAAAGATGACTTTAGGCTAAACCTAAATGATAAATTGTTACCAGTAGGAGTAGAGTGGGAAACCTAGCAAGACAATACTCCTTAGGGTATTGGGTATTCCATGTAATGAGTGATAACACAAATGTAGTATCTAATACTGAAATTAAGGGATTGAGAAAATTTTGTAAAGTATCAATATGTATTCTTTTATGATTATGCTCTTGTGTTAAAAGGTGAGTTACGTTATATGATTAACACCTTAGAAATTATTCGGAGGTATGTAACGAGATCTAATATATTGAAGCATAATATATCCTATCATGTTAAAACATTATTGGCTATTTGAAACATGTTGGTTACAAGTGTGTTGTACCAATATTGAAATGCATGCGAAAAAGAGAGGGTTGATTTAGAAGAAATAGTATTCTAAACCTATGGTTACCTTTAATGAACATTATTCATTATTGTTTTCTTATAAAAGTTTTAAGACTTGTGTATTCATAGCTTGTGTCAAAGTGGGTTTTACTCAAAGTACAAGAGTCCCATTGTTTCCTCTAAAGACACTAATAGGAAAATAGGACTATATATCACTTGAATTTTCTATGTCTTTAGCTTACCATTCATTAATATTGTGTAGAATTGGAATGTCCCTTCACTCATAACTATCCAAAACAGATGAGTCAAGATGTTTAGTTGTTATTAATATTTGAAAGTGAAATGTGAATGAATGTCATAAAATGTTATGTACTAACATTGCAGGATCATGCGAGGAACACTACCAATTGAAATGGATTGTTACTTAATTCACTCGCTTAAATAATGGATTTAAACCACTCAAGAACGAGTGATGTTTTAAGTATTATAATTGTAATATTTAGAGGCTTTTATGAACCAGGGATTAACTGTGGATTATGTTATTTAGTTACTGATATTGCAGGTTTTACCATGATTATGACCGTTGTCATGATCAATGTAAAACATGGATTATAATTTCACTTGTGTAAATAAGTTGGAGGTAAAAATCATTACAACTTATGAAATGTTGATGATGATGATTATATTACAACTAAATGTGAAGTTTCATGATTATGATCGTTGCAATGATCAACGTAAAACATGGATTATAAATTCACTTGTGTAAATAAGTTGGAGGTACAAATCATTACAACTTATGTAATGTTGATGATGATGATGATTATATTACAACTAACCGTGAAGTTGTAAATGATTCACGGAACAGGACAATGACAATGAAATCTCGTTAAGCACTAAATTCTGTGTGTCGTAAATAGTCAACGATTGTAATTAACACTAAATACGAACATGGAAAATATATATTGTGGGAGCACAATAGTGTTAGGAAAATAATTGTTGTGTGAGCACATGGATGTTAGAAAAATGAAGTGGCAAATAAACATTGACGACCCAACTCTACCTTGCTAAACGTAACTTTTCCTAAACTCAAGCAGGAGGCTGGGTGGAAAAGAAATTCCTGGACTCAAGCGAGGGGGCTTGATGGGAATCGTAAAAAATTCTGTGATATCAATGGCAAGACCTAGGCACAAAGCTCGACATCTAGAAGACATGAAATTGTTTGATGTCTTTGAGGAGAAAACTTTTGACTAGCAATCAAAAGGGAGAGTAACCTCAAATATAGCCTCGTAAGTCACACGAGAATTGGTAAAATATCTCAAGGCAGAGTTTGATGATCAACAAAAGCGTTGGGGAAATATTTTTCATCTCCAAGATATAATGAACGAAAAATGTGTTAAACGAATTTTCCGACTAATTATACTATTGCATGTCTTAATGTGTGAATGTGATGAAAGACTCTAGTAGGAAAAATTCCCTCAAGGGAGAGGACAACTAGTTAGGTGTCCAAATACTGGAGATAAAAGATGGCCTCCCAAGATAAGTAAATATGAATTACTTGTAAATCAATTTCATTATTAAAAATAATGATGATGATGATGATAATGATGATAATGATAATTACATGTATTATGACGATAAATATAAAAATAAAGACTAGAATATGTTCCATAAATTGCAAATGTGGTGTTGCAAAAAAGGACCTATTGTTTATGTTTTAAATTGATTTATAAAATTATGACACATGTTACTAAATAAATTTTGGGTACTCTAGATCTTGTTACATGAAAATACACGTCATGAACAATAGCAACCTATGAAGATCATAACAGAGAAGACGAAGCAAGGGAAAATATGAGTCATGAGAGAAAGGAAATTTGTTGAAAAACAAGAACACCAAGGATGGTGTTATTTTTAAGGGGGAAAGGATGTAATATCCTTTTGTATACCCCTAAATATTTTGTAATTATGAATGTATATGGTAATTGTTTTCTCGTGAGGAGCTCAAGGCCAAATCCCCACCAATAAAACCTTGTAATTTGTATGATTTAATTTCCTAGGTTGTAGACTTAGGAGACCTAAGACTTTGACGCACTTTTAATGAAGGGAAACTGAACCAATAGGGAGAAAAGTGAATGGTTAGGGAGTCATAAATTTTGATACCATAGATATTACGTGTCGACTTAATTATGACAGTGTTGGGGATCACGTTCGTCCCTATAGGGATTCCTATTTTGCCATAATTATCCCAGCTAAGACACTATATCCTCATTATTTAATTATAATATGATTAAGCCATGATAGAGGAGAATTACAATCATATTAACCTCGACATAAAAGGTCAAGGAGTTACAATGTTTAAAAATAACAAAGAGAAAACAACCTAAGGAATTAATTGTTAAGGGACTAGAGGTCATAGTCACCTTAAAAATAGAAAGGAAGAGATCATCATATCTATATCATTATATATCATTTAATATTAAATGGTAATATACCATTTACCTTGACTAATATATAGTGACTTATATTATACCTTGATGGTGACATATATTTGATTAGCATATGGCATTCAATATATATTGGTGATATACACTTTACCTTGACTAAATATATGTTGACATATATTATACCCTTGATTAATATATGGTGTCATATATATATATATATATATTAAAGGGTGATAATGAAGTGACTACATTGGTAGGCATAATAAGTAAAATATATTTACCTTATGACATTATAGCGCACTCCCATTAGTGGCCTTGTTAAAAAAAATTATATAAAAAAAAATAGGGTTGTATTTAACCCAACAAAGAAGATGGGGTTTAAGATAAGCCATGGGTTATTCCATCGAAGGAGCATCGATCACTTGGGAGAAAATGGACATTGAAACTTAGTCAAAACCAAGCAGAGGGGAAATCTGTCCACCTTGGAAAATCCTCATCGACGCGTTTCCTTGGGCATTGATTCCACATGGAAGGGAATATGGTATGTTTTTTTTAGCTCAAGGGGAATGGTAACTTGTCAAACTTGTGTGGGCCAGGCCCACCAAATCCGCTGCTGCCACTAAAACGGCTAAGGTATAAACACGCAGTTGGCAAGCCAGGATATACCAGAAACTTGTGACTCAGCAAGGACCGAGACGTCCCGACAAGGGGCGGTAGTCTATCCAGAGGGCGCCTATCCTTTGAGCCTTATCACAGCGGGCCAATGTCTCGGTGAGAATGGATCCGTGGTACCTTCCCCCACCAATTGGACCCCACTTCATTGACTAAGGGAATATGGTATGTTATCTTCCATTTGGCGTCTGAATAAGGATTGGGGTAACAGCTTTTCATGGTATTTGTATTAGTGAAACACACTGATATCGGGGGAAAAGGGGGAAAAGGGAGGACGGAGGAAGGAGATTCGATTTTTGAAGGGACGCTTTGGAAGAAGATACTTCCTCTATATTGCTTTTGGTTTCCACTTCCATGTATGAGCTATGTCTGCATATAATCCATGGCCGCGTTGTTACTCTTAAATATTTGGAATGTTTTCCTGCGTTTCTCCAGGTTCTTAGTTATGCCTACATTTAAAATAAATTGAAATACCTTTTATTTAATATTTAATCGGGTGTGCATGATCGTGGAGTAGAATGATGTTTCCAGAATTATTTAACTAAAGTGTGATAAAAAACTTTAATTTCAATGTCTATGAGCGATGGATCTTATAGGTACACCTAATGTCTATGATTTCCTTCATTTCGGTTCAGATATGAATATGAGGAATCAGGCTACGATATCCTTTTAATATAGTTTGGATCCTCCCTTGCCAGCGATTGGTTAGATCGGGACTAGAAACTTGACTTCCCTCTTTGCCAACGTCTTGGTTAAAAGCGCCATATGTGTTTTGATTCTTTTAATAACCTTGATTTTGTATTTTACAACAATCTCGAAATGGATACTCCATAGATGCGTTCTGATCTTTTTTTTATAGATCTGTTGCCTCCACAGCCAACGTGTTATTTGATGGAGACCTGCAAACTCCTTAAGCCGTGTTTTGATTGGTGCTTCATATTTTAGATCTGGAATTTTTAATCTTTGACTACATTTTGGAACCGACACCCCATCGCCAAGATTTGATATTGTGTAGATCTGGAAATGGAGTTTTCCATTTGCTTGCTTGGTTCCTTATTTTTTCTTAGATCTAGAATTTATAATCTTTGACAAAGATTTTTACAAATACTATAAGCCCCAGGGTATGAAACCCTAATGATATCTGTCGTTACTCTCAAAGATCTTTTACTTGGTTATGGCCTTAAGTCGAAGCAAGCGATGTTCGTTTATCTCTTAGAAGTCATTGGTCTTTCTTTCAAGTGCATTATAGTTTGTGTGAGTTGAAATTATAAATGTATAATATCTATAAAAGAATATAAATCTATGTGCCGTGAGTACCGTCAATCTAAGCCACAGTTCTGATGAAAGAATTCTGATTTTTCATACATCCTTGAACCATAGGATCGAGGACTGGCTAGAACCCTGTAGAGCCATGTCTTCAGATTAAATACACTTTGTATTTGAGTATCTGAATGTGACAGCGTAGTGTTGAACCCATCCTTATTCTTTTTAATTTATGTTATGAAAATTATCTTGCCCCGTGTGAAATGTGTTGAGATCCTGAAAGGATAGTGAAATGCTAGATCGGGTATTAATTTACATATGATACAGATGTAGATATGCTATGCTGAGGATTTATGAATGGAAAACGAAGCGCTGGAAAATAATTCAGGTTATATTTTTATACTAACTGTTGTACACTCACTACTTAACCTTGTGAGATCATCAACTAACCAGATTGAGGGTGTCTCTCTTATAGACTATGTGTTCATCTGGGTTGTGGGAGCAGGGGAATAAGATTTCTGATTTTTTATATTTTTCTTTTATGTTTATTTTTCCCAGTGTTGTTAGTAAAGTGAGGGTTCGATACTTAATTTTTGTTAATAATCTTGTAAGGATACCGAAAGAATTTATTAAAATAATATAAAATTCCTATCTTAGCTTGATATTAGTAGTGAATAGCTTAAAAACACTCTTAGAGAGGAAGTCTATGATATTAAGAGAAAGAAAGTATGGCAACAAAGTTATTGCAGGTTGGAACCTTTTATTTGGATAAATATTACATGATGTGACATTTTGGTGGACGTAACACATGGATTGCATGAACCACATACATTGGTCTTGCTCATATGTGCTCTTGATGTACTCTTTATCTTATGTGCTCTTGATGTGTTTTTATCTTATGTTCTCTTGATGTTTATTTGGATGATGTAAATTGTTGAGTGATTTCATATGAGTGTTTCAAATACAAAAGAGGATTTCTTATTTGGATGATGTAAATAGTTGATTGTTTATTTGGATGATGTAAATCGTTGAGTGATTTCATATGAGTGTTTTAAATGCAAAATAAGATTGTTTATTTGATGGTTATAATATGTTATATGGTCTAATGTAGAATAAAAGATTATTGATTAAGGTCCTTGCCTAATGTATTAAGTATTATAAAAATATTAATCTTAGGAAGGATTGAAATGGTTGACTTTAATAGAGTTGAGTTATGGTTTCAGAAATAGCAAGCTTGCTCATAGTGACGAGAACCCTTTCGGTGATTGTCTTACAATGTGTTTTATTTTTCATATTATAGAAGGTGTAAGTAGTATTTCCAAAGGAAATGTTTTCTTTTACTGATTTGAGTATGTTATAGTTACAGTCTCTGATATACTATCTTGATCTTCCAGATTTGTATTTTAAGAGAAACAAACTAGCCCTAAGGCTTCTATAATGATCTCTGGTTTTTATATAAAGGTTTTGACGTAGTTACGACTCTGTGAGAGATTAATAGGAAATCCCTTCTTTAAACAATTGTCTAGTTAGACTTTCTCCATTCTCTGCTCCATTGCTAGTTTCTTTTACAGTTTACAAAATCTTAGGATTTTGTTGGTTGTAAAGCCATTTTTACTACTACAACTTGTAAGGGAGGCCGAAGGGCCATAATTTAAATATTAGGTTTCTTTTTATTTACGATGAACTATTTCAGAAGTAATTAATATCAATCTGTAAGGTTGTGTGTTACTTTATTCTGTATGCACAAAGATGCAGATAATAATGCCAACAAAGATGCAGATAATAATGCCAACTTGTCTTGTAGCCTATAACTAATGCTATGGCCTGTCGATAATCTCGATTTCTCATTATTAATTTTTTTTAAGAACTAACTGCATTGTTGTAGATAAAATATGAGGAACCTAGCTCATTTAATGTTTATAATTTGTTTTATTTAAATTATTCTTAACTAAATCTATGATTTGGTGAAGGAGCCATAATTCGGCCTTACTGTAAAAAGATAACTAGATCTAAACAAAGGATTTATTATAAATTATTTATGTAGAATCTTATTTTCTATTTTTGGTTAAACCTTAAATAGTTTTAAAGAACTATTGAGAAGTTTTGGCCCTAAAAAAAACTATTAGTCTACTATAATAATATTTTTATATATTTATATCTATAGGTCCTTGTATTTAAAAATATCTATATTATGGTGATCTCTATATCAATTATGAAAGTTATACTAACTTATGTGATACTTCCAATAAGGTGTTTTCGAAGGTCTTTACCCTTAAGTCCTAGATCCCCAATGGAATACAGAAATAGACTTAAAGAGAACTGAGATAGATGTACTTTAAAATACCAAGAACGGGAAGAATCTCGTGTAAATCTAAACTAGTTTAACAGATCCATTTCTACTAATTCATTTTGTTTAGAAAATAATAAAACTTATAGCTCATAACCTATTCATAAGCACATTTCAGATAGGAAATACATATAAGAAAATAAACAGAGAAGTAGTTTCTCTGTTTACCAAAGTTGTCACTTTTACCACAGATTCTTACTCGTGGCTAGGCCTTCCATTTCAATTGGTAACACTTACTATCAAAAAAAATAATCCTCCTGACCAAAGAGTCCACAATAGTGAGAAACTAGGAATTTTTGGGACACATCAAGAGATATCTGGCATATTTTTGGTAAAGTATCTAAGGGGTCATAATACATACCAAGAAAAATGGATTCTTTCACTCCTTGTCGTATGTCTCTGAAATTATAAATGGTTTGGTTTCTTTATATAATAGGAAATTCTTTTTTTGGATTAAGTTCATCCTTTCGGTCATAATAGGTAAGTTGGTGAATAGGATGATAATCATGCATTGTGAAAGTAGAGAGGTAGATATTTTATTCCTCACATTATTCTCAAAAATTATGTCCATGCTTTTCTGGGTGATATCTTTGAGGACTTACATCGTTCAAATGTAACTAGAAATACATATGCTTTTGTTCTTTATGTCCATGTTATATTCGAAAAATTTAGGTGTCATAAGCATAAGGGTCAAGGGTTAATAAATATATGTTTAAATTTCATTTGATACATAATATGTGTTCTTCTCACCAACTATCAAACAAGTCAGAACTCAAAATTGATGCTATCCATTCAAAAAGAGACAATGGTCTAATCATTACACTACAATCTTAGTTTATTTGAAAAATCAATGCTTTTTTTTGTTCCTTAAATGAAATTACTAACCTAGAGGCCTATTTTTTGGTCTTCCTTGATAACCACCTTGAATGGAATCCCAATGTCATGGGATTCATTCATTCAAGGAATGTGTTCCATAAGTAAGTGATTACCTTCAGCAGACTATGGAAATTGAACCCAGGTGTAGGAACAATTACACTCACAAAAATTGCCAATTACACATGCAAATTACACACAAAGGAGACTGAATATGGAGCAGAACACTAATCTGCATTGAATAAGTGTACAATAGCCAACCTTGTGAAGTCATAGGCTACCACAATAAATAATTACATGAGATATTTGAATGCATTGGGATGCCATTCGAATTGGTCAAAAGCAGGCTTACTAAACCTAAACAAATCCCCCATAGGTGCATAAAGCAACTTCCAAATCTGTCTAGGAGCTCACGAATTGGAAAAATAAATTAGGGAGGCTAATAGGTGATGTAAGGAAAACTCATACATGCTTTTATTAGGAGAAAAGAGTGGAGGATGATGAGGACAAAAAACAAGTTAACTTTTCCTAGTCAAACTTTCCCAATTGCCTTAAAACTCAGTAAAACCAGCAATAAAGCAGAAAAAAGCAGATATGCGCTATGAAGGCCAGGAATAAAGCAGAAATGATTCCAAGAGGTTTCCCAAGTGCTCCATGACTCAGTTTTAGCAAGTTTGACCATCTAGGACATGTGGAGGACAACTTGCATAGAGTGGAATATGGAAACTAGGCAAATAAGACAAAAATGGAGATAATTAATGTCTAAGGTAGCTAACTATGGGTTGATTATTATAACATAGACTCTTGGAAGAGTGCACACAAGAAGAAGCTAGATTCATAATAAGAGAAGAGAAGATGGGAGCAACTGAAGATCAAGCTCTCATGATTCAAAGAATATCCCTCCAACGATGAGGAATATGAAGGACTCAATTCTTGAAGAACCTCTTATCCATATTAGCATTTGGATAAGAAATGATGATATTATGAGTGAAGAAGATGATGAAGTTGAAGGCTCAAGAAGGAGTTTACCCACGAAACGAATAAAGATAAGTATTCAATTGTCATTATTTGGTTATGCATTTGTTTATGTTCAGTTAATGTGTTGTGCATGTTAGAATGTTTGCATTAATGACAATATACTGCTAATATGCATGTGATGGGTAAGTATCCCATGGTGCTATACAACTCTCCTTTACTACTTATCTAGATTGAAACCACTTTGCTAACATATTGGATTAGTGTACAATCTCAATGATGTCATGGTAGAGATGGAAGGCATCTAGAAAGTTTCCGTGAGATATGGATGAATGTTGTATTGGCTAAAATAGTTGCATGATTATATCTTTATGCATAAGAATTTTCAATTATGAATATGCCTTATGAAATGTTTCTAACCATACGACTAACGCATATGACTTGTAGGAAATATCACGTATAATCTCCTACAAGAAAAGAAGGATGAGACTTGTTCCGAAGAACAAGTGAGGATAGTTCAAGAAATAATCCAAGATGAAGAATAATATGATGATACTCTCAAAGAAAAAAAGAGGTCTTAGACACAATGCAGTTATGTGACACTGTTGAGCGACATCATTAATGCATAACCCTCTAGCTATGAAGAAGTAGCCAAGAAAACGGGGGGGGGGAGGAGAGTACAAGTTCAAGAAGAATGATGTCTAGGATGTGGTATCAAGACCTGAAGGGAAGTTCGTAGTATCTTCGATATCGATCTACAAGATCCATCATGCAGTAGATGGAAACATTATGGGATACAAGGAAAGATTCGTAGCACGAGGCTTCTCACATAAAGAAGACATAGACAACAAAGAGACATTTGCAACCACTGGAAGTCAAGATGCATGACATGCATACTCATGTGTACAAATTAAATAAGGTATTCTATGAGATCAGAATACACGCATGGGATAACACATACATGAGGAACTTGAATATCACCTAGAGTGATGAAGATCTTAACCTTTTCTACAACGTTGAAGATGAAATCCCATAGAGGATGAAAGATCACATATGGGTGTGGGAAGAACCTTTGAAAAGGTTGAATATAGAGGATCTTGGTATCCAGTGACCCTAGATGGATACATAGAATATTAGTAGTAAAGAAAGCTATTGGTCGATCCAGTACAGAATGTTTCAATACATAGAGTACGAAAGGTAGAGGGAGAATGATGCTTTACATTAAAGGGAGTGACTATAGAATATCATGAGGTTCAACATGGTATGATAGGATGGACAGCCTGTCGATGACTCTAGGATTTACTAAGAGTAAAGCGAACTCCAACCTTTGCTCCAAGGTTGAAGGAGGAAGACCATTGATGCTCATGTTATATTTTGATGACTTTTTCCTGATAGGGAAAATAGGAGCTCATTAGAGATGCAAGAAGGAGACTTGCTATCGAGTTTGAGATAAAGGAATTGGGTAGGATGCACTACTTTCTACGCATGGAGGTGCGGCAGAGTGCGGATGGAATATTCCTTGGACAAGGGAACTATGCAGTAGAGATCTTGAAAAGGTTCAGGATGATAGACTGCAAGTCCATGGCCACACCTATGGCATCGAAACTGAAGCTATTGAGTGATGCTTCATTAGAGATGGTTGATGCCACGATGTATCGTCAGATGATTGGGCCATTGATGTACCTAACGAATACAAGACCATATATTTGCTTTGTTGTGAACACATTCAGCTAGTTCCTGGTCAGATGTAAGTGCAGATCCTTTCTGACATGGTGGCAGGTTGTGCCTCCCATGTTCAGATGTAAGTGCAGATCCTTTCTGACATGGTGGTCAGTTGGGCCTCCCGTGGTTGGATGTAAGTGCAGAGCCTTTTCGAGATGGTGGCAAGCTGGGCCTCCCATGGTGTGATGTAAGCGATGAGCCTTTCTGACATGGTGGCAGGTTGGTCCTCCCATGGTCAGATATAAATGCTGGGCCTTTTCAACATGGTGGTAGGCTCGACCTCCCATGGTCGGGTATGAGTGCTGAGACCTGCAACCAGCATGAAAAAGGGATGGCTCTGTAGAACTTCCTGTGACGAGTAAAATTGAGAGATAGCACCATTTGCTTGAGATGGCGGGAACAGTGATGTTGATGATGATCCAGCTTTGATGATGATACAGTGATGAATACTTTTGCTCATGAACTATGTCAAGAGAATACCTTACTAGTTAAAAGGGAGTGTTGATGTATTTGTAACTTTGGAATGTATTCGCTTGTATATCTTCTATTGGATTTTTTTGTACCCCGATGTTCCTAGCGGGAGAATTATTAATATAATAAAGTCATGTAATTCATTGAGGTTAACCCTCCTTTGTAAGTCGGGGCAATAGTCCCCATAATTGAGGGGTACTAGGGTTATTATACTCTCTTAGAGAAGTCGGCCCTTGTAAGTAATTGTCAAGTGGAAAAATAGTATAAATAGAGAGTGAGACTCTCTATTTGCAAAACACACTCACTCAATTGTAGCACATGAGTGAGAGAGGAGGAGCTCGCACAAGTGAGAGAGAGATCAGCTGTCGAAGATCATCTTTGTGTTTTTGGGTTTTACTTTTGCTATTGGTGCTCATTCTATCTCTGAGGAAGTTGCGGGGTTTTCTCCTTTATGGTTTCCCTGAGGAAAAGTATTTGTGTCTCTTGTCTCTTATGATTATTGTTGTGCATTTTATTCTCTTAGTTAAGATCCTATATCATATTGATTAAATGATAAAAATATAACAATTTCAAGCTCAAATGTTTTTTCTTAAGTTATTTTATGTTAGATTCAAATTCATTCTCAATTCTGAAGTTATTTTTAATGGTTCTTAGCCTACTATCAAGTTCACTTTCCATATTTCATTCATGTTAGAGTCATACGGAGTAAGGGATCTTGGATCGCAAGCGTCACTTCACCACACAGGAAGAGATACCCTCCTCCTCCTCCTTCTCCTCCTCCTCCTTATATTATTAATGATGAGATATAAGAAATGCCATTTGGATAAGAGGTACTATATTAGGAAATGCTACTGGAACCAAAATGACTAGAGGATTGGGGTGTGATAAGTCATTGACATGTGACCTACAATTGGATAATTCTCCATCTTTTCCTTCGATATTTCTTGAAATGGTTGCACAAGAGATCATGGGTATCTATTTGGTACCTTTTTCATTGTTTGACCCTCATGATTATAGATGTTTATTTGAGTTGAGATTTTTTTTTATAACTTCCACCTGTCTAGTCAATGGAGATACATTTAGTGTTGAAGTTATTTTTTATTTAATACAAATGTTGTCTTCTACTAGATTGCATCATTTATGCATAGTCATCCTCTTTATGTGATTTAATGTAAAAGAATAAATCCCCAGGAATACAATGCTGGAAAATTTAACTTCCTGTTTTGATGTAGTAATGAAAAATGCCCCTTGAACTAATATGAATAATGGGTTCCAACACTCAATACAAAGGGCCGTCATTTCCAAATTTTTAGAAATAAAGTCCTACAATATTATCCAATGGTTGAGAAACATAATGAGAAGGAACCCAAAATGAAAAACAATACACAAATTTGAAGATAAAGATTCAAAAGAAATTTGAAATGATGTCATTGAGAATGAAGGTTGAGAAATATGTTTGTTCACCTTATTAGCTATACATTGGATCACTACTTCCCAAAGTGTTCCCAAATGGTATCTCGCAAGCTCTAGAAGGAAAAAATGAATCCCAACAAATTTGAATCGCTATCTAGGTCAAATACAAGACCAATGATCATTGCAAATGCTTTATAGAATGGCCTCTTGGTTTCGAATTGCAAGAGGAGAAATTGAAAAAAAACACCAACTGAACTTACTGAAAACATCTTTGTAGGAATCCTCTGCCTCGTATTCTCTTATGGTTTATGGATATTTGTGGTTCTCCTCTTTCTCCTTTGAGAAAAGGTGTCTCATTTTTGTCCTTTGCACATCGATCTCCTTTGCCTCCACTTGACACTAGTCACTCTCTCCTCTGTAGAGTGGAGGGATTGTGGGTGCATGGGGGTTTGATTGTTCTTCTTTTGATGATTATGGGAACTAGGGTTGTATGTTATTAATAATTTAGCTCGAGAGTCTATTGAGGTCCCTAGTCATGTTTTTCACACTTTTGCATTCTATACTAGGTTTGTTGTTTCTATTCAGGGTCTTTGCCATCGTGTTCACATTATTTTTTTTATATTGGGACCAATGGTTCTAATAAAGTCCTTAGACATGATGTTCACATTTTTTTTATTATTAAATTAATAAAAACTACCATATTATAATCCATAATAAAAATTCACATCAAGAAATTACATGTTCAAATAGATTATGTTGTGAACTATTTGACCAATTTAGGAATGAACATAACCCCTATGAAAAAATTATGCATGAACATAATGAACTTAACTTGGGAAAAAGATCCTTTGAGAAATTCATACCCTTCTATGCAAAAATAAACACAACTTGTAACACATATGTACACACAATTATTTAACATTAGTCTTTTATTTTAACAAATGTTTGTAGGGGCCACTGCATTTCAACCATTGGCTAAACACACCAACCCCTAGGTGGGAGTGCTCACTAGAGACACACCTTAATCCAATGAGCTTTGGAGAATTGACTATTTAACATTAATTGTAAAATCAATCTTCTTAATATAATTTATTTGGGAATATTTTTATTTTTAATATTATTGTTAATTTATTAAAAACAATATTGTTTATTGTAGATAATTTTAATATTACAACTTAATATTATTTATATTAAAAAGTGATGTTTTTTTTTGGTGAAGTGCTGTGTGACTTCGTTGGGCAAACCAACGGGTTTTGCAAGCAAACTAAACCCCTCTCCAAAGTTATCTATAGAGGAATTTGACTATTAAAAAGTGATGTTATTTACATTAATAATTTTAATAATATAATTATATAATTGATCAATTTAGTCATTAATAAAATTGCTCAAAATAATTTAGTAAGATTGAAAACATTAATATTATGATTAAAAATTTCAATAATCACACTAAATATTAATAGTAATTTAAATAATTATTAATATTATTTCATACGAATTTGAACATTATTATATTATTTTATATANAGATTTGCACTTTATAAAAAAAAGACATTAAACTATTTATAAAAAATTAAAAACTAACAATTAATTATAAAAATTTTATATAAAAATATTTATAAATAAAATAGAAAATAAATAAAATTAACAAATTAAATAATATAATAAAATAAATAAAATCTTTTATTAAAAAAAATTTCATTTTAATTTTTTTTTAATCAGTTAAAAAGTTATACTTTGCTACCTTATTAATTTCCTATCTTAAATAATAATATATAATCTAAAATATGATTTTACCCCTTGTTAAATTATAATCTGCCTATGTCAACTATATTATTAATTATAATCAGCCTATGTCAACTATATTATTAATTATAATCAGCCTATGTCAACTATATTATTATTATATGATTATGCTATGGTTAACGCCACTATTCATTTACCGACCTTGAATAATAATATGCTCGACTCACAATAAATATTGATTGTTGAACCTTCACCTTGCATTCAGCTCTCATATTTCAGAGTGCAAGTTATCTCTATTCCTCTGTTCAATGGAGACCATGAAACCTTTGAAGAGTGTGTTTTCCATGAAGGGCGGAGACGGGGATTCAAGCTACGTTCGCAATTCCTCTGCCCAGGTAATTCCACGCAGCCATGCTTCAATTTGAGTTCTCATATCTTATAATTTCCATTTCATTTATAATTTCCATTTCATTGCAACGATTCATGTGCAGTTAAAGGTGGTTCTGGCCATCAAGCCCGTTCTGGAGCATTCCATCTACAAGATTGTGAGATCTATCATGGGGGCGAGGGAGGTAAATAACGTGTTTCAAATTGCAGATTTGGGGTGTGCAACGGGGACCAATACTCTTCTTGCAGCTGACACCATTGTCACAGCTGTGAAATTTACTTTGAACCAGCATTCCATGGACATGCCAGACTTCCATGTTTACTTTGCCGATCTCCCATCAAATGATTTCAATACACTGCTTCGAACATTGCCTCCACTCAAAGGCACAGGCACAGATGAAATAACAGCAACATCGCACGATGAAGTTATAAAGCCTCCGTCGACTAGATCTTACTTCGCATCAGCGGTCTCGGGATCGCAGTACGGGCGGCTTTTCCCACGGCAAAGCCTCCATTTCTGTCATTCCTCCCTCAGCCTGCAATGGCTGTCGCAAGTGAGCCAATTTACTCTGACCTAATCGAGTCTGGTTGTATTTCGATTTTAATTTGAGGTTAAGGTACGTACGTACGTATATTAATCGAATATTTTAATTTTAGGTTCCTGCAAGTGTTGAGGACAGAAATTCTCCTGCTTGGAACAGTGGGCATGTTTACATATCCAGCGATAAAGTGGCCGAAGCTTATTTCAATCAATTCAGGCAAGACTTTGCATCCTTTTTAGAAGCCCGAGCAGAGGAGATTCTTCCCGGAGGCTGCATGTTAATCGCGATGACGGCTCGTAAGTCTAGTGACATACTGGGACAAGTCGGTTTAGGAGCGTGCGCTCTCCATTTGGAGGCAGCATTTCAAGAACTAGTCAACGAGGTATAAAAGTAGATATCAGATAGATCAAAGTTGATTTTATTGACATTAATTATCATCGTCATTAATATCTTTCAAATATAAGTTTGAATATTTTTTTAGTATGAATCCATTTTTACTTGCAGGGTTTGATTGAAAAGGAGAAATTGGACTCGTTCAACATTCCTTTCTACGGTGCAAGTCTGGAGGAGGTGCAAGGCATCGTGGAATTGGAACGGTCGTTTGAAATAGAGAGCATGAGGCTTCTGAGTGGGGTTCATTTGCATCCATTGATGGAAGTTAGAGAAGGAGAAGAGGAGATGTTTGGGAGACTGGTGGGTAACTATTACAGATCAGTGTTTGAGAATCTTGTGGCAACTGTCTTGGGGTCAAATGAGAAGAAGATGGTCGATGAGATTTTTAACAGGATTGCAAAGACAGCCGCTGCAAAATATGAGGAGTTTGTGGCAGATACGGTCGACGTGGCAATTTCCGTTCTCATTCGCAAAAGACACTAATTCACTTTTTAAGTTATCTCGTGGAGACGCTATCTAATAATAATATTAAGATGTTTAGTGAATAATATTTTTAGTTTATTAAAATTGCTGTGTTTAGTGAATAATATTTTTAGATTATTAAAATTGCTGTGATATTGATTTATTTGATGGGTACGTGATGGGCACATCTATTTACAATGTAAATTTTGTATTATGGTGATTTTCTAAAATTACTATTTTTTTAATTTTTTCCTTCCAATAAGGAATCTAAATTATATGTTATATGTGGTTTTGATCATTTTTTTTCCGTCAATTAACGAATTTAAATTATATTTGGTTTAATTTTCAGTAGATTCCAAGTACTCTATACTTTGAGCGAGAATGTTATTTTCACCTAGAGAGGTGAGCATGCAGTTGCTTTTTAAAGATTTAAGTTGAATTTTCTCGAGGAGGGAGAACTAGTCTCGAGAGGAGGGAGAACTAGTGTAGGGATTGTCTTCTTGCTTTTGTGGAACTTAGCTTAGCTTTTTTTACTAATAATTTATTTAAGTTTTTTTTTATGTTTCTAAAATTCATAAATAAATAAAAAATTTGTAGGGCTAATAATACTACTAAAATCTTAAGGGACATATTTTTTTAACTGTGGAATTATAACTTGATAAGAATGATGTCTAAGTTCTCGTCCTTTTTTCTTTTTTATATGATTCTTATGTGAGGATGATGTTTAAATGTCATTATTCTCTATTATGGTGTACTTGTAGTTATGTACATGTTTATGTGGTTTACTAATGCTTATGATATTATTTTGTTCATGTTTGATTTCATATTATGTTATCTAGTTCCAATTTTGTTAAACGGTGAGGCTCACTTACCTTTGTATGTAAAGGGGAGGAGTGGCGGGATTTTTCCCTAAGTACTCACACGGAAAGGTGAGGAAATCCTACGATAGTGGGCTTACTTAGTTCTTTGCAAACTTATACATGATGTGTATATTTTTACTGCATGTGACTCGTCAATAAAGCTATGATATATAAACACGACGTAGAAAAATAAAGAACCTAGCACCCATAACTTGCTAGTCCTAAATGCTAAGGGCTTTGTCAATGTAATAATACCCTATTCCCAAGACTTGAGCTAAAACCATAAGGAAGAGTGTTAAGCTTCAATGGCAATTGTATGCTCATAAACTATAGTGTAGAGGGTTTATATTTTAAATGGTAATATGTATGAAGTTTCCAAAATATAGAGTAGAGGGTTTTTTATTTGAAACATAGTGGAGGAAAGCTGGTGCTTTTAATGAGCCCGCATGAAGGCCAACGTGGCTCCTCCACGAAGGCCCAAGCGATAACCGTTTCGCTAGGGTTTTTCGAAGCTCATTTGCAATGTTTCTCATTTGGTGGTGATGGGGGTAAGCTCTACCACTCGAGCTACGTAGATTGTGTTGAGGGTTACAGTGCTCATGCGAAATTTTCAACACGTATGCATGCATTCCATTATGGTTTTAACTTGTTCACAATTCGTTTTATTTAAGGTTTCAATGCATACTTCTCATAGCCTCTATTTCATTTTGCAGGTTTAGGGACGAGTGTGGTGACACTTGCCGATGTTGGTAGAGACTTGGTTGATTGCGCCAATTTCAGGTAAGCCCATATAGAAAGGGCCTTTACCCAATGCTTGGTCATTTAGAGTGTTGGAGGGTTTCTCTATTGTGAAGTTGTAACCGGCCTCCCTATTGGGATTCGCCATGGTTTGGGTAAAAAAATTATAGTAACACTTTAGTTTTTAGCGTGTAGGTTTGTCCTAGGGGTTCTCATCCCATTCAGACGTTTTGTATAAAGGAACGACTATGTAAATTTTAAATATGCGTTAGATAAATTTAATGGTATTTGGCTTAACTTATTCGGCTATGTGTTTTTGCTACGAGCAGTGTGTTTTTTGTACGAACACTGTGTTTTTAGTTTATAATGGATGAAAGGATACTACCAAGATTTTATAATGGATTAAAGGATGGTAGTCGTAATGGTGTGGCCCAAGCTTGCCTATATGGCATAGCTTGTATGTCTGCTGAGTTTGTATTTTATAATCTATATGGAGAGAATTATGGTACTTTGTTTAATTGGTTCAAAATGTGGTTTCGATAGTGGGTGTATGGTTTTTATGATTGTTTATTTGTATAACTTGTTATTGCTCCCACTCGGGGCTTCATGCAATTCGACCTTGGGTTTCGATTGTTGGTTGGTGGTTGATGTTTATTAATTGTTGATAATATGTATCCAATCCCCTCCGAATCTTAGGAGATTCGATATGGGTTTAGATAGATGAGATGTCGTTTATTTTGTTTATTTAGTTGATATATGTTAACGCTCTTAGCTAGAGCATATGAGATTTGATCTGGGAATTCGATATTTGATTTATGGTTTTGTCTGTAGTATATTTTATTTTATTGTTTGCGTAGATAGTTTAGGGTGGAAAAAATGTAGTGGTAGCCGGCCAATACTTAACAGGATTCAATGCTGGAAGTATATAAGTTTGAATATTTATTCAGTATGCTATTGATTTCTACTTACAGGGTTTGATTGAAAAGGAGATATTGGACTTGTTCAACAGTACTTTCTATGGTGTAAGTCTGCAGGAGGTGCAAGGAATCATGGAATTGGAACAGTCGTTTCAAATAGAGTGCATGAGCCTTTTAAGTGCGATTCATTTCCATCCATTGATGGAAGTTAGAGAAAAAGAAGAGGAGATGTTTGGGAGAGTGGTAGGTAACTATTGCAGATCAGTGTTTGAGAATGTTGTAGAAACTCTCTTGGGGTCAAATGAGAAGAAGGTGGTGGATGAGATTTTTGATAGGATTGCAAAGACAATCGCTGCAAAATATGGGGATTTCTTGGCCGATACGGTCGATGTGGAAATTCCTCTTCTCTTTCGCAAAAGATATTGATTCAGCCTTTAAGTTATCTCCTCAGTACACTGTCTAATAATAATATTAAGATGTATAGTGAATAATATTTTTATTTTATTAAAATTGTCTTGATGTTGATTTATTTTATGGGTATCTCATAGCCACATCTATTTACCAGCATAAATCCATCTAAAAGGGGATCTACCAAGCACCGAGAGCGATCAAATCTCTCAAGGTGCAAACCTTTCTTTAGAATGGAAATGTGTAATCCAATGTTTATGGTTTTATTTTAGCTAATTTATGTTTTGTATATATGCAATTCTAAATAATTTAAATTTAATTTAAGTCAACAAGTCTTTTAATAATATTCTTTTATTTATTTTTATAAAGGACACTTGTCAACTCTAGGATGAGCACGGAAGGAGTTACACATCTCTTGCCTACTGAGCTTTAGAATGCACCTTTTAAGTGCAATAATGCAAATTTTGTATTATGGTGATTTTCTAAAATTGCTATTTTTTGTATTTGTTTGTCCTTCCATTAAGGAATGTAAAGTATATGTTATATGTGATTTTGACCATTTTTTTCATCAATTAAGGAATTTAAATTATATTTGGTTTAATTTGTAGTAGCTTCCAAGTACTCTACAATATTTTGCGAGAGAATGTTATTTTCACCTAGAGAGGTGCGCATGTAGTTGCTTTTTAAAGATTTAAGTTGAATTTTCCTAGACATGGAGAATTGTACCTTAGTAGACCCCTTTCTAGTTCACACATGGGGTATTTAGCACACATTGATCAACTATTAGTAGCAAGAGGAGAGAGGACTAGCTTGGGGATGGTCTTCTTGCTTTTGTGGAACGCAACCTTGCTTTTTTAACCTAATAATTTACTTAAGTTGTTCTGTAATTCACTTTAATAGCAAATTAAGGAAGAGGAGGGTGTGATATTGAAGGCTCATGTATGGCTCTTAAAAGGGCCCACTTTCGCATTCACGTCTCAGTTAAATGTTTAAACATGGAAGCAAGGGTAGCCATTTTCCATTTGCAAGGTAAATCATCCATTCAGTCGGATCATCTAGTCAAGATGAAAGATATTAATGAAGATGAAATCTCTTGGAGAAAGTTCAAGAAATACCTCTAGAAATAGTATATCTTAGAGCACTCTTATGATAAGAATATGGAGTAGTTCTTTGAACTCAAGTTGGGAATAATGACCATGGAATATTATGAGAAAAGGTTCCTAGAACTTTTGAAGTATACATATTTCATAAAAGATGAGAACATGAAGATTCAAAGGTTCCTTAGTGGTCTACCGGATTCCTATATAAATACAAGAACGAGTATGATAAACCAATGTAATATTCCGAATTTTGACCTAACATTAATGGGCATAAGTCCCATTGCACATGATGGCACTTTGATATTTATATTTTGTATATTGGGTGTAAAACCCCACTACACGTGCTTATGATGATCTGTTATATATATTGGGCATAAGCTAATACATATGTTTATATAGCATGTATGTGATTGTATCTGTTGCGCGTGGACCCTGAAGCACGTTATTGATGAGATGTTTTGTGTTGAGCTCAAGCTCTGGATCACATGAGGGATTTGATGTTTGTGTTGAGCACTAGCTCTGGAGCACATGATTTATGAAATTTTTGTGTTGAGCATACGCTTTGAAGAAAATGAAAGATAAGAATTGTAAGTCCTGGGAATAATCCTTGAAGCACTCCAAATTGATGTTGAGCGTAATCTCTAGAACATTGGGTCCTTGGCCACTATATCCTTAGGTTTATTATACAAGTACATGTTAGCATTAGTGTTGAGCGAGAAGCTTTGGAATTGGAGTAAGTGTAACTCCTTATTTTTAGCATTGAGTGTTGGCTCTGAATAACGGTAGGAGTTACTAAAAATTAATTGTGTTGAGTGAAAACGATTATGATAAAACACTGATCTCATCTTATTTTTAAGTTGATTAAATAAAAATTTGAATTTCTATGTCTCATCAAGTATTGCAGAAATACCACGATATATGAGGTAATCCAACATTCATGGAGGTTTAGAGCTTCCTAACTTAGTTGAACTAACCTTACGTGAAGGCCTTAACAAAGGAAATGATTATAAGCTAATGAAAGTACCATGTGATTGGGATCATGCTATATGATACCTAAAGTAAAATGTTAACACCGATATATGTATATATATATATATATATATATATATATATATATATATATATATATNTGTATTATTATGTAATAAATGATTAAATTAATGGGCACTCGCATGAAGTTGGTTCCACTTTTTAGTGCCACTTTAGAAATCGAAAATGCACATCCGAAATGTAAATCTATAACGCATATGCGTTATTGATGCTACGTTCGGAAAACTCGAGCCCAAAATAGAGGCTAAGGTTAGTTAGCCAATATCGCATGTGAGATATAACACAGTTGCATTTTTAAAGAGTTGTGAATTGCAAGTGCGATATATCGCACTTGCGATTTGTAAAACCAAAAAAAAAATAGAGTCCCACGACCTCAATTTCTTATTTGTACAATGAAGGCCGCGATATCGGGACAACGAAAAACTACACCAACGATTTGAGTTTGAGACTTTGGAGGCGCCTTTGGAGGGTAATTTGCAAGGACCAATTCAAAACTTGGATCCAATGAAAAGTAAGTACTCATTTCATTCACAATTGCTTTCAATTTTTGTTTGTTTTTGTTAATTTTATAGTTTTTATATTTGTTAAAAGAATTTAATAAAAAAATTAGAATTAAATAAAACAATGATATATTAAAACAATTTTTAATTTGTTTTTTAAATCTTAACAGATAAAATAAATGTTGAAGATAATGTGCAAAATGAACCCACTAATAACCAAGAACCAAACCTAAACATAAACACAAATATTGACGCAAACCCAAACACGGAGGGAGAACAAGACTGAAATCAAAGATTCTGGCTTGTTTGGGTACATTGAGGCACCTTAGCTCATTGTTTAGAGGGGGGGGCCATTTGAGACAATTATTAGCCAAGGAATTGGATACCATAACAAACACAATTTCCAATGCCCAAGGAGCATAGTACAACATTATCTCATATAGAGAATCCACGCAAAAATACTATTTCGATGGTTTGAGCTATAAAGGCATAAAAAAACTAAAGATAACAAAATACCAATTGTTTCATTATTCTGAAACCGTAGCACTGGATTGGTTCCACCCACCAATCGAGCACACATTTCCATAGACTGGTGCATGTGAAATCCAATTGGATGGATCATTGGTACATGGTCTTTGATAAAGACCCCGATGGGAATAAAGACAGCCCATTCTATTTCTTGAGGAAGTGGTATGCATAATTTATCTTGGGGAAACATGTTAACTATTTTGATATTTTAGATTTCCGGGGTGTGGGTCATGTGATGCCCCAAGATAGGGAAGGGGTTAGGACTTATCATAACAGTGTGCCATGCCCTCCATGTACACCAAAACCACCTCGAGTATATCCTCCTGCGGGTCTTGTGATTCATGATACACAGGAGGCCTTATTCGACTTGGTAGATACATTGCTTCAACATGGGACTATTGTCCAAGGAAATGTAGGCCAAGGGGTTGGAACTTTTGAGGCTAGCCCATCCCACTCTTAGGATCCACATACTAGGTCTCCTGACCGTACTAGAGGTACAGATCACACTGGATATGTATAGGGTTCAGAGTGTCATGTTATTCCACACCCTTGCACAACATGTGGAGGCATATGCTATGGGCCTCCTTCAGAATTCCAGTTTGATGGATTACTTCAATATGTAAGTAAGACTCATTCTTTTCACATTATATTTTGTTTTATATCAAAATTTTAAATTGTTTCGTAATTTATTTCTATTTAATTATCTAACAAATTATGAACGAATATACAGCTGGTGTCCCATCATGCCCCATACTCACATAGTCCGACGATTGATGTTGATATCATTGATGCAACGGTCAATGCTACAAATGGTTTTGGTGCTCCACCATTAGCTGTAAGAACTTTACTTTTTAATTTTTCATCGTTATTTACATATTTATAGTAGAGATTGCAATAGTCAATATGTCCTAATCTGGATACAGTATGTTTTATGCAAGGTGGGCAAGATGAGTTTGTGGAATCCCATCCAAGTCCCTCGCATGTAGAGGAAGATTCCCAGACACATGTATTATTTTAATTATGTTTTTAATTATGCTTTTAATAACTCAACATGTATGCTTTTGTTACATATCATGGTATCTATGCCAGTGGAATGACCTTTTTGATTGGGGACCCACCTCCCCCCCCATGTACATGTATGTTTTGTTTTCTTTGAAAAAATCATTTTTCGTCCAACTTGTATATGTCTCGTTTTCTTTGTATTATCTAACACTGACATATGTTGCTTTATGCATACATCTATTGAGCCAGTTGTAATATTCCAAAATTTGGACCTAACACTTAGAGGCATGAGCCTATTGATTATGATGTTCTCTTGATGTTTTATTTTGATATGTTGGGTCGAAGACCCCATTGCATATGAACATGATGATTTGTTTTATGTATTTGGCATAGTCCAATTGTTGATGATATATATATGCTTGTTTGTGTTGGGCGTGGACCCTGAAACACATGATTGATGAAATGTTTTGTGTTGATCAAGGAGCTATGGATCACATGAGTAATTGATGTTGTGTTGAGCGAGAAGCTCTGGAGCACATGAGTATTTAGATTTGTGTTGGGCATGAAGCTATGGAACACATGAAAATATAAGTTGGAAGTGTTGGTCATAAGCCCGGGAGCCTTCCATGTTGATGTTGAGCATAAGCTCTGGAACATTGGATCCTTGGCCATTGTATCCCTAGGTGTATCGTACAAGTACATATTAGCATTAGTTCTCAGCAAAGAGCTCTGGAATAGTACTAAGTTTGTAACTCCCTGTTGTTAGTGTTGATGATGGGCTTTGGTAAGTGCTAGGAGTTAGTGAAAAGAATTAATGATTCCTAAGTGAAAATGACTTGAGAAAAAAAATATTGATCTCATGAGACTTATTTATAAGTGATTAATGAAAATTTGAATTTATGTATTCTCAACAAGTACTGAATAACTACCATGTTATACGAGGGAATCCAACATGTAAGGATGTTTATAGTTGCCTAGCCTAGTAGACCTAATCATCTACGTGACGGCCTTAATGAAGAAAGTGTTGTAAGTCTAGGGATCACAACATGTGATGCCCCAAGACAAAATGTTAACAAATGTTATATTATTATGTCTTTTATACATGGTATCTATAAAGATTAAATATAGTAATAATATTAATAATATGAGAAAGAAAGAAAAGTTCTATCTATTACTATTTTACTAAGAAAAAAATTAAATAGTATAATACCTATAAAGATAAAATTAGGAACTAGCTAAAAGTTCCTAGGTTAAAATATTAAAAGTACTAAATTAAATAAAAAGGGTTAAATCAAGAAATGAAGGATTTCTTGATTTAACTGCTGCCTTGACTGAAAAGTATGTCTGTAAAGTCTCAAGCCAAGGAAAGGCTTGGGGTTCTGATCTATCTTTTGGAGTCATTATTCTGCGTGTTTATTTTCTCAAGTGAATTCTTGGAGAAAATTTTCCTAAAGGGAAAAAGGAGAACTGATCCAAACCTGATATACCAGCTAGGAAACCTTACCTTAGGAGCTCTAAGCTACTTGCATGTTGGAACCAGCTCGAGGGGATCCGGATTGAAACCAGGAATGGTTTTGTGTCATGGTTGGGTGGAACATGGTAGGTCGCAAGTGATTCGTTCATCTAATACAGAGGTGAGAGTCTGCTTATGAATTGTTAATCTTGGTTATTTGAGTGTGCAGGTTTCAACCATTAAAGGAGCTTCAATTTACAAGTATGACGCCCTATATTGGTGCATTTTCTAGAAGTAAAATGCTTGCTAAGCTAGGTAAAGGTTTACATTATTTTCCCTAACCCTATGTTTTTGTTTTCTTTTCAAATCCTCTAGGGTTTACATTTTAAATTATAACCCCAAGATGTAATTCATTTAGTTTACTTCTGCAATTTTAATTCATGTATAAATATTTATCAAGGGTTTTGCACCATGGTTTTACTTCTATATTATTTTTACTGTTTTAAGTGTGTTTCCTACAAACTAGGTTTTATTTCAGATCTTTTACCTAGTTGTTCTTTGGCCTATATACTCTACTGAAAGATTTCATTTGTCAGCACAGGCATGTTCAAGTAATTACTAGTCCAGATCTATGTTTCAATTAAAACCTAGATTTAATTTAGTATCATCTAATTTTAAATAACCAAAAACTAATTAGTATACTATTAGTATATAACCAGTATACTATTGGTATATAAATATATATACTAGCAGTTATGAAATAGAATTATAAATCTAATCTACCAATGCAATGAATAAACTTACGCTAATTACCAAATCATTTCCATTAAAATAAACATTATCATAATCAAATAAAAAGAGCAAGTATTGAGACCATTCATTGGTCTATGATCTAGTCCCATACTAAATCTATGTTAAGAATTAGAGAAGACCTTTCAAGTTATGTACAATTAAACCTCCTGCCATTAACCAAATATGTTCCATCTAACTAAGTATTATCTTAAAACTAATTAACATACCAAGTAAATTGAAACCCTATATGGTCCACTATTTATAAATAATTATACTACGGTACTTTTTACAAAATCATAAATAGTAATACCATTTCTATCCATCTAAAACATTATAATTATGCATAGTAAGAATCGCACCATAAGTTCAAAGCTCAACATAAGTAAAAACCACATTAATTATTTCATACACATGAATCACCTAATAACCAAGCAATTGCATCGAGGTTGCAGGAACAAATCCTATAGACACCCATTTTCCAATTTTCATACATAAAATACAATGCACTTTACATTAAAGACCACCATAACATTAATACACAGTAATCAATTTACAGTAACCATATAAATAACCCACGCATCATTTCCATATTTAAAATAAGAATTATGTAAGTGCAATGAGGTCATAGGATCGAATCCTATGGACACTCAGAATGCCCATTTTCACAACCATTGCAATTATTAAACCCTTAATACCATAAACAACCCAAAGTCAACTCTTGTAGGGTCCTAAATCTTTTACAAAGTCACGGTGTATCAACTACACACAGGCTGTAAACCCAAGATCATTACAAAGTGGTCGTAAGACCTTTACCAACCCTTACGCTATAAATCCATGGTCATGGCCCATAAATAATCATGTAGTAAATTAAATAGTGATTCTATGCCTATAGAAAAATACACCTACAACACCGATTTCCACTCAAGGTTTACACCCACAACCTTTTAAACATTCTAATTTACACATATAAAATAAACAAACAGTGTGCCATACATTTCCATTTCTACATCATAAACCCCAACTGTAACTCTATTCTTTATCACAGCCACAATGGTGGATACGAACGCCATTCATGGCATGGCCCCAAAATCCATCAAGCTGACTGTTCAGTCATCCACTTAACCATTACAATCGATGAAGGAATTTTCCATATAAATAAAAATCAAAGATTGAAACGTAGCATCATAATAAACATTAACGCAAAACTATTTTACACACATAGTATTCATAAAGTCATCACAAATTTACACAGTTGTCACCTGTGGCCATTGCACCATTGCAAGCAATGGTGCTTCCTTGAGTCATAACAAAAACCATCATACAGTAACTAAAATTATACACAGAGCGTGCCAAGGCACCAAGTTTTGCCTCATGGATAAAACCATATTATTTACAAACCCAAGTATTTACAAACTTAGACTCGAAACCCAATGAAACCCCACAACTTAAATCCCAAGTATGTCGTAGCATAGAATGCAGAGTGCTAATGAAGCCAGACTCCATTGAACCCCAACCATGACAAAGTTCAAAACCTAGTTCTTAATTCGAGAGGGACAAGTAACGACATTGCTAGAAGGATTACAGTAAGAGTAACGCTTTCCCATGACTTGTTTGCAAGCTGCAAACCAAACATCTTCCTCACCATCCCTTTAACCCTAGGATAGGACAAGAACATGATGAGGAGAAAGCTATGGTGTTACAAGCTACAACAAATAGGAACTAAGCAAAACAAACCCACATCTTACTTTCCTATTGAGACTAGCGAGGTTGTCCTCCTCCATCCATGCCAGAGCCGAGAGAAAACATCTTACTAGCGAAATGACCAATCCCATCATCAAACAAGCCCTAAGTCTGGGCTGCCACACACCACAATTCACATTAATGGTGCGAGCCTATTGACCACTACCAAAACCAAAACCCACTTCCCTATTAGTTCACATACGATGCATTATCGAATGCCTCCATGGAATGCAAAGTCTTAAACCCCAATGTGCAATGGTTTAAACTATGATATATATTCGCCACCCCAAATGGATACAAGGTCAACATTTAACATATGTATCGTATACCTTAGGCTCTAAGTCTTAGAACCAATGCTCATGGAGTTCCTTAGGTTTAAATACTAGGACCATGGCATATGAGATATGCCATGGTAAAAAAATTTATTATAAAACCAAGGATTGGTCTTTAACCCAAGGTTTAAACCTATTAAGAATAAAATCATATGTTAGTACTTTAAATAAAATAAACATGTAATACAATTAGCTTAAGATATGAACTGTCGATAAGTATTACGTAATGAATAATAAGTGTAATTTAGAAACAAATCCATGTTATACATATAGGTAGGATACTTACCTTACTTTTCATGCAAAGACGGTAAGAACAATATTATCAACCAGTACTTGTGACTAGCTGCAAGTACGACTACTAATACTCTAACACCCAAGTGCTCCATAGAAAATATTTGTCGTTAAGATTAATCTGCACACAAATTGGGAGATGTGCCTTAGTTCAATAGAACTAAGTAATCCTCTTGGACAGGTAGAGACTTTTACGTCACAGGAAATACATGGGAGAACTAGTCTCGCCACTCCACCCACGTTGGTTCCAGAAACAAAGTTAAGTTAGAATCAGGTTTACAACATAAGCACATGTAAAATCATAATGAAGTAGATAATCAAAGCATATAACATACACAACAAAGTGTAACCATTAGAATCACATAGTAATGAACATTAGGACATCATAATTACAAACAGTAAACAGAGTAATAATCATAACTGAAATAGGGAAGTAAGACGTAAAAACAGCTTATGACAATTCAGCAGTATAATAGAGTATGACACATTCTACAAGTTTAATTAATGTCCGTATTAGGTTGTGTTTAACTAGCCTAATAATTTATTTTTTCAATTTTTAGGGACATTACAAGTTGTACCAGAGCTCAGTTTCAACACTAAGAGACCAATCGACATACCAAACAATACAATTTTTTGTCTGTAGTTTATTTTATTTTACTGTTTGTGTAGATAGTTTAGGGTGGAAAAATCGTAGTGGTAGCCGACCAATACTTAACAGGATTCAATGCTAGAAGTATATAAGTTTGAATATTTATTCAGTATGCTATCGATTTCTACTTACAGGGTTTGATTCAAAAGGATAAATTGGACTTGTTTAACAGTACTTTCTATGGTGTAAGTCTGCAGGAGGTGCAAGGCATCATGGAATTGGAACGGTCATTTCAAATAGAGTGCATGAGCCTTTTGAGTGTGATTCATTTCCATCCATTGATGGAAGTTAGAGAAAAATAAGAGATGTTTGGGAGAGTGGTAGGTAAATATTGCAGATCAGTGTTTGAGAATCTTGTAGAAACTCCCTTGGGGTCAAATGAGAAGAAGATGGTGGATGAGATTTTTGATAGGATTGCAAATACAATCGCTGCAAAATATGGGTATTTCTTGGCCGATACGGTCAATGTGGAAATTCCTATTCTCTTTCACAAAAGATATTGATTCAGCCTTTAAGTTATCTCCTCAGTATACTGTCTAATAATAATATTAAGATGTATAGTGAATAATATTTTTATTTTATTAAAAGTGTCTTGATGTTGATTTATTTGATGGGTATCTCATAGGCACATCTATGTACCAGCATAAATCCATATAAAAGGGGATCTACCAAGCACCGAGAGGGATAATATCTCTCAAGGTGCAAACCTTTTTTTAGAATGGAAATATGCAATCCAATGTTTATGGTTTTAGTTTATCTAATTTATGTTGTGTATATATGCAATTCTAAATAATTTAAATTTAATTTAAGTCAACAAGTATTTTAATAATATGATTTTATTTTTTTTATAAAGGACACTTATCAACTCTAGGATGAGCATGGAAGGAGTAACTACACATCTCTCCCCTACTGAGCTTTAGAATGCACCTTTTAACTGCAATAATGCAAATTTTGTATTATGGTGATTTTCTAAAATTGCTATTTTTTGTATTTGTTTGTCCTTCCATTAAGGAATGTAAATTATATGTTATATGTGATTTTGACCATTTTTTTCATCAATTAAGGAATTTAAATTATATTTGGTTTAATTTGCAGTAGCTTCCAAGTACTCTACAATATTTTGCGAGAGAAGGTTATTTTCGCCTAGAGAGGTGCGCATGTAGTTTCTTTTTAAAGATTTAAGTTGAATTTTCCTAGACATGGAGAATTGTACCTTAGTAGACCCCTTTCTAGTTCACACATGGGATATTTAGCACACATTGATCAACTATTAGTAGCAAGAGAAGGGAGGACTAGCTTGGGGATGGTCTTCTTTCTTTTGTGGAACGCAACCTTTTTTTTTTTACCTAATAATTTAATTAAGTACGTTTCTTCTCTAATTCACTTTAATAGAAAATTAAGGAAGGGGGGGTGTGATATTCAAGTCTCAAGTATGGCTCTTAAAAGGGCCCACTTTTTCATTCACGTCTTAGTTAAATGTTTAAACATGGAAGCAAGGGTATCCATTTTCCATTCGCAAGCTAAATCATCCATTCAGTCGGATCATCTAGTCAAGATGAAAGATATTAATGAAGATGCAATCTCTTGGATAAAGTTCAAGAAATACCTCTAGAAATAATATATCTTAGAGCACTATTATGATAAGAATATGGAGTAGTTCTTTGAACTCAATTTGGGAAGCATGACCATGGAAGATTATGAGAAAAGGTTCCTAGAAATTTTGAAGTATACATATTTCATAAAAGATGAGAACATGAAGATTCAAAGGTTCCTCAATGGTCTACCAGATTCCTATATAAATACAAGATCGAGTATGATAAACCAATGTAATATTCTGAATTTTGACCTAACATTAATAGGCATAAGTCCCATTGCACCTGATGGCACTTTGATATTTATATTTTCTATATTGGGCATAAAACCCCACTGCACATGGTTATGATGATTTGTTATATATATTGGGCATAAGCCAATACATATGTTTATATAGCATGTATGTGATTGTATCTGTTGGGCATGGACCCTGAAGCACATGCTTGATGAGATGTTTTGTGTTGAGCTCAAGCTTTGGATCACATGAGTGATTTGATGCTTTGTGTTGAGCGCAAGCTTTGGATCACATGAGTGATTTGATGTTTTTTGTTGAGTGCAAGGTATGGATCACATGAGTGATTTGATGTTTTGTGTTGAGTGCAAGGTATGGATCACATGAGTGATTTGATGTTTATGTTGAGCACCAGCTCTGGAGCACATGAGTTATGAAATTTTTGTGTTGAGCATACGCTTTGAAGCAAATGAAAGATAAGAATTGTAAGTCTTGGGCATAATCCTTGAAGCACTCCAAATTGATGTTCAGCATAATCTCTAGAACATCGGGTCCTTGGCCATTGTATCCCTAGGTGTATTATACAAGTACATACTAGCATTAGTGTTGAGCGAGAAGCTCTAGAATTATAGTAAGTGTAACTCCCTATTTTTAGCATGGATTTTTGGCTCTGAATAACAGTAAGAGTTACTAAAAATTAATTGTGTTGAGTGAAAACGACTCTGATGAGACACCCATCTCATATTACTCATTTTTAAGTTGATTAAATGAAATTTCGAATTTCTATGTCTCATAAAGTATTGAAGAACTACCACAATATATGAGGTAATCCAACATGCATGGAGGTTTAGAGCTTCCTAACTTAGTTGACCTAACTTTACGTGAAGGCCTTAACAAAAGAAATTATTATAAGCTAATGAAAGTACCATGTGATTGGGATCATGCTATATGATACCTAAAGTAAAATGTTAACAATGATATATGTGTATATATATATAGTTTATAAATGTTATGAATAAAATAGTAAGCATATTTATTAGTTATAAAGAAATAATAGTAACTATAAATAATAAATAAACAACCTATGTATTATTATCTAATAAATGATTAAATTAATGGGCGCTCACACAAAGTTGGTTCCACTTTTTAGTGCCACTTTAGAAATCGAAAATGCACATTTGAGATGTAAATCTATAATGCATATGCATTCTTGATGCTACGTTCGGAAAACTCGAGCCCAAAATCGAGGCTAAGGTTAGTTAGCCAATATCACATGTGCGATATAACATAGTTGCATTTTTAAAGAGTTGTGAATTGCAAGTGCAATATATCGCACTTGCGATTTGTAAAACCAAAAAAAAAAAACAGAGGCCGACGACCTCAATTTATTATTTGCACAATGAAGGCCGCGATATCGGGACAGCAAAAAACTGCACCAACAATTTGAGTTTGAGACTTTGGAGGCGCCTTTGGAAGGTAATTTGCAAGGACCAATTCAAAACTTGGATCCAATGAAAGGTAAGTACTCATTTCCTTCACAACTGCTTTCAATTTTTGTTTGTTTTTGTTAATTTTATAGTTTTAATATTTGTTAAAATGAATTTAATAAAAAAATTAGAATTAAATCAAACAATGATATATTACAACAATTTTTAATTTGTTTTTTTAATCTTAACAGATAAAAGAAATGTTGAAGATAATGTGCAAAATGAACCCACTAATAACCAATAACCAAACCTAAACATAAACACAAATACAGACACAAACCCAAACACGGAGGGCGAACAAGACCAAAATTAGAGGTTCTGGCTCGTTTGGGTGCATTGAGGTGCCTTAGATAATTGTTTAGAGGGGGG
>LPNX010654946.1:71227-101472 GCA_001517045.1 Pseudotsuga menziesii
ATCTCATACAGAGAATCCATGCGGAAATACTATTCCGATGGTTTGAGCACCGGATTGGTTCCACCAACCAATCGAGCATACATTTCGATAGACTGGTGCATGGAACCAAATGTGAAATCCAATTGGATGGATCGTTGGTACATGGTTTTCGATAAAGACCCTCATGGGAATAGAGACATCCCATTCTATTTCCTAAGGAAGTGGTATGCAAAATTTATATTGGGGAAACATGTTAACTATTTTGATATTTTCAAGTTCCAGGGTGTGGGTCATGGGATGCCCCAAGATAGGGAAGGGGTTAGGACTTATCCTAACAGTGTGCCACACCCTCCACGCACACCAAAATCACCTTCGGTATATCCTCCTGCGGGTCCTGTGATTGATGATACACAGGAGGCCTTATTCGACTTGGTAGATACATTGCTTCAACATGGTACTGTTGTCCAAGGAAATGTAGGCCAAGGGGTTGGAACTTCTGAGGCTATCCCATCCCACACTTAGGATCCACATACTAGGTCTCCAGACCGTACTAGAGGTATAGATCGCACTGGAGATGCAAAGGGTTCAGAGTGTCATGTATTCCACACCCTTGGACAACGTGTGGAGGCATATGCTATGGGCCTCCTTCAGAGTTCTGGTATGATGGATTACTTCAATATGTAAGTAAAACTCATTCTTTTCATATTATATTTTGTTTTATATCAAAATTTTAAATTGTTTCATAATTTATTTCTATTTAATTATCTAACAAATTATGAACAAATATATAGATGGTGTCCCATCACACCCCATACTCGCATACTCCGACGATTGATGTTGATAACATTGATACAGCAGTCAATGCTGCATATGGTTTTGGTGCTTCATCATTACCTGTAAGAAATTTACTTTTTAATTTGTCATCGTTATTTACATATTTATAGTATAGATTGCAACATTTAATATGTCCTAATCTGGATACAATATGTTTTATGCAGGGTGGGCAAGATGAGTTTGTGGAATCTCATCCAAGCTCCTCGCATGTAGAGGAAGATTCTAAGACACATGTATTATTTTAATTATGCTTTTAATAACTCAACATGTATGCTTTTAATTATTAGAAATTTTCTAATTGTATGTTTATGTTTTGTTACATATCATGATATCTATGGAAACAGAACGAACTTTTTGATTGGGGACCCACCTCTTCCCCCCCCAGGTACATGTATGTTTTGTTTTCTTTTAAAAAATCATTGTTCGTACAACTTGTATATGTCTCGTTTTCTTTGTATTATCTGACACTGACATATGTTTCTTTATGCAGAAATCTATTGAGCCAGTTGTAATATCCCAAAATTTGGAGCTAACACTTATAGGCATGAGCCTATTGATTATGATGTTCTCTTGATGTTTTATTTTGATATATTGGCTTGAAGACCCCATTGCATATGAACATGATGATTTTTTTTATGCATTTGGTGTAATCCAATTGTTCATGATATATATATGCTTGTTTGTGTTGGGCGTGGACCCTGAAACACATGATTAATGAAATGTTTTGTGTTGATCAAGGAGCTCTAGATCACATGAGTAATTGATGTTGTGTTGTGCAAGAAGCTCTCGAGCACATGAGTATTTAGATTTGTGTTGGTCATGAAGCTATGGAACACATGAAAATATCAGTTGAAAGTGTTGGTCATAAGCCCTGGAGCCTTCCATGTTGATGTTGAGCATAAGCTCTGGAACATCGGATCCTTGGCCATTGTCTCCCTAGGTGTATTGTACAAGTACATCTTAGCATTAGTTCTGAGCGAAGAGTTCTGGAATAGCACTAAGTTTGTAACTCCCTATTGTTAGTGTTGAGTATAGGCTCTGGTAAGTGCTAGGATTTAGTGAAAAGAATTAATGATTCCTAAGTGAAAATGACTTGAGAAAAAAAATATTGATCTCATGAGACTTATTTATAAGTGATTAAATGAAATTTCGAATTTATGTATTCTCAACAAGTACTAAATAACTACCATCTTATATGAGGGAATCCAACATGTAAGGATGTTTATAGTTGCCTAGCCTAGTAGACCTAATCATCTACTTGACGACCTTAATGAAGAAAGTGTTGCAAGTCTAGGGATCACAACATGTGATACCCCAAGACAAAATGTTATATTATTATGTCTTTTATACATGTTATGTATAAAGATTAAATATAGTAATAATATTAATAATATGAGAAAGAAGGAAAAGTTCCATCTATTACTATTTTACTAAGAAACAAATTAAATAGTATAATACCTATAAAGGTAAAATTAGGAACGAGCTAAAAGTTCCTAAGTTAAAATATTAAAAGTACTAAATTAAATAAAAAGGGTTAAATCAAGAAATGAAGGATTTCTTGATTTAACTGCCCTTTTGACTGAAAAGTATATCTATAAACTCTCAAGCCAAGGAAAGGATTGGGGTTCTAATCTATCTTTTGGAGTCATTATTCTACCTGTTTATTTTCTCAAGTGAATTCTTGGAGAAAATTTTCCTGAAGGGAAAAAGGAGAATTGATCCAGACCTGGTATACCAGCTAGGAAACCTTACCTTAGAAGATCTAAGCTACTTGCATGTTGGAACCAGCTCGAGGGGATCTAGATTGAAACCAAGAACGATTCTGAGTCATGGTTGGGTGTAACATGGTAGTTCCCAAGTGATTCGTTCATCTAATACAGAGGTGAGAGTCTACTTATGAATTGATAATCCTGGTTATTTGAGTGTGCAGGTTTCAACCACTAAACGAGCTTCAATTTATAGGTATGAAGCCCTAGACTGGTGCATTTTATAGAAGTAAAATGCTGGCTAAGTTAGGCAAAGGTTTACATTATTTTCCCTAACCCTATGTGTTTTTTTTCTTTTCAAATCCTTTAGGGTTCACATTTTAAATTATAAACCTAGGATGTAATTTATTTGCTATGCTAGATTCATCCACCGTTTATTCATTTAGTTTACTTCTGCAATTTTAATTCATGTATAAATATTTATCAAGGGTTTTGCACCTTTGTTTTAATTCTGTATTATTTTTAGTGTTTTAAATGTGTTTCCTACAAACTAGGTTTTATTTCAGGTCTTTTACCTGGTTGTTCTTTGGCCTATATACTCTACTGAAAGATTTCATTTGTCAGCACAGGCATGTTCAAGTAATTACTAGTCCAGATCTATGTTTCAATTAAAACCTAGATTTAATTTAGTATCATCTAATTTTAAATAACCAAAAACTAATTAGTATACTATTAGTATATAACCAGTATACTATTGGTATATAAATATATATACTAACGGTTATGAAATAGAATTATAAATCTAATCTACTAATGCAATGAATAAACTTGCACTAATTACCAAAACATTTCCATTAAAATAAACATTCCCATAATCAAATAAACAGAGCAAGTATTGAGACCATTCATTGGTCTATGATCTAGTCCCATACTAAATCTATGTTAAGAATTAGCGAAGACCTTTCAAGATATGTACAATTAAACCTCCTTCCATTTACCAAATCTATTCCATTTAACTAAGTATTATCTTAAAACTAATTAACAGACCAAGTAAATCGAAACCCTATATGGTCCACTATTTATAAATAATTATACTAAGTACCTTTTACAAAATCATAAACAGTAATACCATTGCTATCCATCTAAAACATTATAATTATGCATAGTAAGAATCACACCATAAGTTCAAAGCTCAACATAAGTAAAAACCACATTAATTATTTCGTACACACAAATCACCTAATAACCAAGCAATTGCCAATTCGCATACATAAAATATGATGCACTTTACATTAAAGACCACCATAACATTAATACACAGTAATCAATTTACAGTAACCATATAAATAACCCATGCATCATTTCCATATTTAAAATAAGAATTATGAAAGTGCAATGAGGTGATAGGATCAAATCCTTTGGACACTTAGAATGCCCATTTTCGCAACCATTGCAAATATTAAACCCTCAATACCATAAACAACCCAGAGTCAACTCCTGTAGGGTCCTAAATCTTTTACAAAGTCACGGTGTATCAACTACACAGAGGCTGTAAACCCAAGATCATTACATAATGGTCGTAAGACCTTTACCAACCCTTACGCTATAAATCCATGGTCACGACCCATAAATAATCATGCAGAAAATTAAATAGCGATTCTATTCCTGTCAACAAATACACCTACAACAAAAATTTCCACTCAAGGTTTACACCCACAACCTTCTTAACATTCTAATTTACACATATAAAATAAGCAAACAGTCTGCCATACGTTTCCATTTCTACATCATAAACCCCAACTGTAACTATATTCTTTATCACAGCCACAATGGTGGATACGAATGCCATTCACGGAATGGCCTCAAAAGCATCAAGCTAACTGTTTAGCCATCCACTTAACCCTTAGAATCGATGAAGGCATTTTCCATATAAATAAAAATCAAAGATTGAAACACAGCATCATAATAAACATTAATGCAAAACTATTTTACACACACAGTATTCATAAAGTCATAACAAATTTACACAATCGTCATTTGTGGCGATTGCACCATTGTAAGCAAGGGTGCTTCCTTGAGTCATAACAAAAACCATCATACAGTAACTAAAATTATACACAGAACCTACCAAGGCACCAAGTTTGGTTAAAACCATATTATTTACAAACCCAAGTATTTTCAAACTCAAACCCGAAACCCAATGAAACCCCACAACTTAAATCCCAAGTATGTCATTGGATAGAATGCAGAGTGCTAATGAAGCCAGACTCCATTGAACCCCAACCACGACAGAGTTCAAAACCTAGTTCTAAAGTTGAGAGGGACAAGTAACAACATTGCTAACAGGATTACCGTAAGAGTAACGCTTTCCCACGACTTGTTTGCAAGCTGCAAACCAAACATCTTCCTTGCCAGCCCTATAACCCTATGATAGGAGAAGAACACAATGAGGAGAAAGCTATGGTGTTACAAGATACAACAAATAGGAACTAAGCAAAACAAACCCACATCTTACTTTCCTATTGAGACTAGCAAGGTCATCCTCCTCCATCCATGCCAAAGCCAAGAGAAAACATCTTACCAGCGAAATGACCAATCCCATCATGAACGAAGCCCTAACTATGGGCTGCCACACACCACAATGCACATTAATGGCGCGAGCCTGTTGACCACTATCAAAGCCAAAACCCACTTCCCTATTAATTCACATATGCTGCATTATCGAATGCCTCCATGGAGTGCAAACTCTTAAACCCCAATGTGCAATGGTTTAAACTATGATATATATTCCCCACCCCAAATGGATACAAGGTCAACATTTAACATATGTATCATATACCTTAGGCTCTAAGTCTTAGAACCAATGCTCATTGAGTTCCTAGGTTTAAATACTAGGACCATGGCATATGAGATATGCCATGGTAAAATTGTTGATTATAAAACCAAGAATTGGTATTTAACCCAAGTTATAAACCTATTAAGAATAAAAGCATATGTTAGTACTTTAAATAAAATAAACATGTAATATAATTAGCTTAAGATATGAACTGTCGATAAGTATTATGTAATCAATAATAAGTGTCATTTAGAAACAAATCCATGTTATACATATAGGTAGGATAGTTACCTTACTTCTCATGCAAAGACTGTAAGAACGATAATATCAACTAGTACTTGTGACTAGCTGCAAGTATGACTACTAATACTCAAACACCCAAGTGCTCTATAGCAAATCTTCATCGTTAAGATTAATCTGCACACAAATTGGGAGATGTGCCTTAGTTCCATAGAACTAATTAACCCTGCTAGACAGGTAGAGACTTTTACCTCACAGGCAATACATGGGAGAACTAGTCTCGCCACTCCACCCACTTTGGTTCCAAAAAGAAAGTTAAGTTAGAATAAGATATACAACATAAGCACATGTAAAATAATAATGAAGTAGATAATCAAAGCATCTAACATACAAAACAAAGCGTAACCATTAGAATCACATAGTAATGAACATTAGGACATCATAATTAGAAACAGTAAACAGAGTAATAATCATAACTGAAATAGGGAAGTAAGACGTAAAAAAAGCTTATGACAATTTAGTAGTATAACAGAGTACGACACATTCTGCAGGTTTAAATAATGTCTGTATTAGGTTGTGTTTAACTAGCTTAGTAAAAAAAATTCAATTTTTAGGGACATTACAAGTGGCATCAGAGCTCGGTTTCAACTCTAGGAGACCAATGGGCATACCAAACATTTGTTGCAAAGAAAATAAAGTATGATTATAAATATGGTTAACTAACATAAATTTTTCCTATGATTTAAAATTTGCAATTTATAGGAAAGTTTTATAGAACAGTTTAGATCATGAACACTGAAGAAGATGATAGCTAACAAGGAAAGATGAATGCCCCCACCCACAAAGCAGAAATGGTGGTGGAATTAAATTTTGATATTTTGAAGAACATACATAGTATTCAAACATAATTGCAAAGTTTCAGATAAGATGTTATAAATGAGAGAAAGGAACAACAAGCCATAAATGAAGCATTACTGAGAATATGACAGGAGGAAGCCCGTAGGGAAAACCTACTCAGTCCACAAACAGATCCAAAAGAGAACCTTACCATAAATGGGCCAGTAGCCCAAGAGAAGAATAAAAAGAGGAATGTACCCATGAAGCATCGAAAGGAGATCGTCATAGTCCTTCCAGTGATGAATCTATTTCTCCATGCAGAAAGAAACAAAGAAACGATGGCAGTCTTCAGGGGGAATATAGAAAAATAAGAGCTTGGCCTATGAAGGTGAAGTAAACACTAGGGAGAAAGCTAAAGAATGGCTATTGGGTATGAGAAAATATTTTCGAGTTCATAACTACTCAAGCGAGATGAAGGCTCGGCTTTCCATCTATAACTTAAATGGGAAAGCAACAATATGGTGGAGAGATCTGAAACACACCAAGAAATATGAGCCATGGGAGATATGATGGAGTAACTTCCACAAAATATTTCAAGAAAAATATATGTCGGAAATGTTCTTCGACAGAAAGGTGAAAGAGTTTCATGAGCTACGTATGGGATCCATGACTATGGATGCATTTATTAATAGATTTCTAGATTTGTTACATGGTGTACCATACATTAAGGATGAAAACGTAACGATCCAACCGTTTTTAGGATGTTTTCCTCCCAACTTTCAAGAAAGGATTTAATTCGACATGCCAAAAAATTTGGATACCACACTGCACAAAGATAGGCTCTATTAAGAGCATGGAAAACTAAGGCAAGAGAACATGAACCAAAACAGAGACAAGCCTAAGAAATTTTTTGATAACCGCAAACCTGGGTTTAACCCGCAACCATACAGAAAGCAGAATAACAGTTTTTCGGCAACAAGAACTTCAACAAATATGGTACAAAGCCATATGTACCAGCTCCTAATGGTTAACAAGCCAGTAGCTAGCGGAGCAAATGTTACCCCACAATATATCAAGTGTTGGAAATGGAACGGGCCTTATTATGTCTGATATTGTAAGAACAAGACTAGTGGGGTCTTGCACAACTTACAAGAAAAACTGACCATAGAGGACAGAGCTGGAACACAGTGGATTTATGGAGCATTGGATGGAAGACAGGAAGATCATCAAGCTACAATGGTTGAGATAGAAGGTAAGATCTCGAACACTTCTATTTCAATACTTATTGATCCCAGTGCTTGCCAGAGCTATGTTTCACCTAAAATTGTTGATGTATGCAAAATAGGAAAAGTAAAGCATGATAAACCTTGGTTGGTACAGTTAGCCACAGGTACGAAACAAAAAGTGTCAAAAATAGTTAAAGAATGTGAAGTAAACCTAAATGGTTTTCCTACGAAAGTGAACCTAAACATACTACCCTTAGGATCATATGATATACTTATCAGCATTGACTAGTTGGAATAGCACCATGTCATGCTCGATTTGCTACACAATTCAATCTTGTGTACAGAAAGCCAAGGGAACCAAGTAAAGGTTCAAGGAAATCCAAATAAATTTTCTCTAAGGCAAATATCTGCCGTAGAAGCAAAGAAATGCATTAGGAAAGGCTGCAAGTAGTTTGTAGTAAACATCCGAGACATAGAGTCTGCGAGAGAACATCGAATGAAGGAATTTCCCATTCCTGTAGAATCCAAGGATGTGTTTCCCAAGGAAATCCTTGGATTACCTCCAAAATGAGACCTAGACTTTTCTATCGAGCTGACACCATGATCAGTTACGAATTCCAAAGCCCCTTTCTGCATGAGTGCAGCAGAATTGGTGGAACTTAAAATGCAGTTGCAGGAGTTGATAGAGAAAGGGTATATTCGACCCAGTGTGTCCCCTTGGGGAGCATCGATATTTTCAGTAAATAATAAGGATGGTACGATGCGAATGTGCATCGATTACCGAAAGTTGAACAAGATGACTATCAAAAACCGTTACCCACTCCCTAGGATTGATGACTTGTTCAATCAAGTAGGAGGAGCCAAAATATTTTCAAATATTGACCTATGATCCGGGTAGCATCAGGTATAGATTCACAATGAGGATATTCACAAAACTTCCTTTCGTACAAGGTATGGGCACTACGCATTTGTAGTGATGTCGTTCGGGTTGACCAATGCACCCACACAATTCATGTGTATGATGAACAATATATTTAGTAAATATCAGGATAAATTTATTTTGGTATTTATAGAGGACATCCTATTTTAATATAAGAGTAAATAGGAACATGAAGAACACCTTCGCATAGTAATACGAGTGTTACGAGAACATCATATTTATGCTAAGTTTAGTAAATGTCATTTTTACAAACCAGAGAAATAGTACTTAGGTCACATTATCTCCGAGACAGGGATAGTTGTGGACCCAGAAAATATTAGAGCCATAAAGGATTGGCCTACCCCTACTAGTGTCACCGACATTAGGTCATTTTTGGGATTGTCTAGATATTATCGAAAGTTCATTGAGAACTTCTCAAGAATCTCTTGTCCCATGACCTCTTTACAAAAGAAAAAAAATAAGTTTTTATGGACGACCAAGTGCAAGGAAATTTTTCAAAATATTAAGCAACTTTTGATGTCTGCACTGATACTATGAATTGCGGATCTCGATGGGGATTTTGTTGTTTGCACAGATGCAAGCAAAGAAGGACTTGGAGGAGTCCTCTTGAAAAATGATCATGTGATCTGTTATGAATCACTAAAGCTAAAAGAGGATGAGAACAACTACCCCACACACAATCTTGAGTTAGTGGCCATCACTCATGCTTTGAAAATATGGGGACACTACCTCATGGGAAGGAAATTCCTTCTGAAGATAGAACATATTAGTGTAAAGTACTTAATTGATCAACAAGATCTAAATGCAAGGGAAGCCAAAGGGTTGGATTTCCTTAGCGAGTACCATTTCGAGCTAAAGCATATTAAGGGAAAAGAGAACAAGGTTTATGATGCTTTGAGCAGACAAAATCATATCAGATATGAGGTGACTTTAAGTCAAACCGATGTAGATTTGCATGAAAGGATTATAAAGGCCAACAGAATTGACCCTTTCTATATAGAAATCCTCAAGAAAGTCCAAGAGGACAGGTTGTTTCAACAACAAAAAGAGTACAAGCTAGATGAATCAGGATTGTTATGGTCCAAGGAGAGATTGTACGTTCCAGATGGAGGGGACATTCAGTCCAACATCCTAACAGAATTTCATTGGGTACCCTACTTGGGGCACCTGGGGTATCAAAAGATGATATCCACTGTCAAGAGATACTTTTCTGGCCTATGTTAAAGGCCAACATTGTGATGTTTATCGCAAAATGTCATGAATTTTAGCTTGTCGAAGCTCAGCATCAACACCCTTCGGGATTTCTGCAGACATTACCCATTCCGAAATGGAAGTGGGAGGTCATTAATGTGGATTTTATCACCGGTCTATCGAAAAGTAAAAAGAAAAATGATTCTATTTTTGTAGTAATTGACAAGTTGTCAAAAGAAACACACTTCATTCTTGTGAAGTCGACCTACAAGGTAGTGAACATTGCCGATATTTTCTTGAAGGATATATTTAGATTGCATGGGATACCCATGGCAATCATCTTGGGTAGAGATTCTAAGTTTAAAGGAAAATTTTGGAGATATTTATTCTCCAGATTGGAGACGCAGTTGAACTGTAGCACTGCTTATCACCTGCAGACAAATGGACATGCATAAAGAGTAAACCAGATTGTTAAGGACATGCTTAGGATGTATGTCATGAGAAACCCCACTAAGTGGAAAGACTACCTGCATCTTGCAGAGTTTGCGTATAACAACGGCTATAAGGATTCTGCCAAGATGAGTCCCTTTGAGGTACTCTATGGACGAAAGTGTAGAACACTAGTTACTTGGGATATCCCGGTGGATTGGCTCATGTTAGGGCCTGATTTATTAATGGACTTGGAACAGTTGGTTACCAAGGTCCAGGTGAACCTTAAAGAAGCACAAGACCTCCAGAAAATTTATGCAGATCAGAAAAGGAAATATGAATATTATCAAATAGGTGACCATGTCTACTTGAAAGTAAAAGTAAAACGAAGCTTGTTGAGCTTGGGAAGGTGCGGTAAGTTAGCACCTAGGTTTTGTAGACCTTTTGAAATACTGGATAAGAGAGGACTAGTGGCATATGAACTAGCATTACCTGCACACATAAAATTCCACAATGTTTTCCATGCATCATTATTAAAGAAATATGTTTATGATACTAAACATGTAGTTGATTGGTCCTTATTACAGGTGGAACCTGAAGGGGAGTTTTCCCCTGAACCTATTCACATAGTGGACAAAAGAGAGGTGAAACTCACGAAGCGCACCATAGTCCAGTTCAAAGTGCAATGGAAGCACTTTGAAGCCAATCAGGCTACTTGGGAGAATGAATCCACCATGAGAAAGGCTTACCTCGCCTTGTTTCATGATGTCATTTCGAGTCCCTAGAACACTAGGGACGATGTTGTTCTAAGAGGGGAGGGATGTAATATCCTGAAATTTGGACCTAACACTTATAGGAATGAGCCTATAGATTATGATGTTATATTTATGTTTTATTTTGATATATTGGGCCAAAGACCCCACTGTATATGAACATGATGATTTATTTTATAGAATGGGTGTAAGCAAATTATTGATGATATATATATGCTTGTTTGTGTTAGGCATGGACCCTGAAGCACATGATTGATGGAATATTTTTTGTTGAGCAAGGAGATCTCAAGCACATGAGTAATTGATGTTGTGTTGAGCGAGAAGCTGTGGAGAACATCAGTATTTATATTTGTGTTGAGCATGAAGTTATGGAACACATGAAAATATAAGTTGTAAGTGTTGGGAATAATCCCTTGAGCCTTCCATGTTGATGTTGAGCATAATCTCTGAAACATCGGATACTTATACATTGTATCCCTAGGTGTATTGTACAAGTACATCCTAGCATTCGTGTTGAGTAATGAGCTCTGGAATAACACTCAGTTTGTAACTCCTTGTTGTTAGCATTGAGTATGGGCTCTCGTAAGCGCTAGGAATTACTGAAAAGAATTAATGATTCCTAAGTGGAAATGAATCGAGAAAAAAAATATTGATCTCATCAGACTTATTTATAAGTGATTAAAGGAAATTTCGAATATTTGTATTCTCATCAAGTACTGAATAAATACCATGTTATACGAGGGAATCAAACACACAAGGGTGTTTAGAGTTTCCTAGCCTAGTATACCTAATCATCTACCTGATGACCTTACTAAAGAAAGTGTCGTAAGTCTAGGGATCACAACATGTGCTACCCCAAGACAAAATGTTAAAAAATGTTATATTATTATGTCTTTTATACATGGTATGCATAAAGATTAAATATAGTAATAATATTAATAATATGAGAAAGAAGGAAAAGTTCCATCTATTACTATTATTACTAAGATACAAATTAAATAGTATAATAGCTATAAAGGTCAAATTAGGAACTAGCTAAAAGTTACTAAGTTAAAATATTAAAAGTACTAAATTAAATCAAGAAATGAAGCATTTCTTGATTTAACTTCCCCTTTGACTGAAAAGTCTGTCTATAAAGTCTCAAGCCAAGGAAAGGCTTGGGGTTCTGATCTATATTTTGGAGTCATTATTCTTCCTATTTAATTTCTCAAGTGAATTCTTGAAGAACATTTTCCCGAAGGAAAAAATGAGAACTGATCCAGACCTGATATAGAAGCTAGGAAACCTTACCTGAGGAGCTCTAAGCTACTTGGATGTTGAAAACAACTCAGGGAGATCCAGATTGAAACCAATAACGGTTCCGGGTCATGGTTGGGTGGAACTTGGTAGTTCCCAAGTGATTTGGTCATCTAATATAGAGGTCGGAGTCTCCTTATGAATTGTTAATGCTAGTTATTTGAGTGTGCAGGTTTCAACCATTAAAGGAACTTCAATTTATAGGTATGAAGCCCTAGGCTTCCTATTCCATTATGTAGAAGTAAAATGTTGGCTTAGTTAGGAAAAGGTTTACATTATTTTCCCTAACCCTATATGTGTGTTTTCTGTTTAAATCCTCTAGGGTTTACATTTTAAATTATAACCCTAGGCTATAATTTATTTCCCATGCTAGATTCATCCAGGGTTTATTCATTTAGTTTGCTTCTGCAATTTGAATTCATGTATAAATATTTATTCAGTGTTTTGCACCTTGGTTTTACTTCTGTATTATGTTTACTGTTTTAACTGTGTTTCCTACAAACTAGGTTTTTTTTCCAGATCTTTTACCTAGATGTTCTTTGGCCTATATACTCTACTAATAGATTTCATTTGTAAGCAGAGCCGTGTTCAAGTAATTACTAGTCCAGATCTATGTTTCAATTAAAACCTAGATTTAATTTAGTATCATCTAATTTTAAATAACCAGAAACTAATTAGTATACTATTAGTATATAACCAGTATGCTATTGGTATATATATATATATACTAAGAGTTATGAAATAGAATTATAAATCTAATCTACTAGTGCAATGAATAAACTTACGCCAATTACCAAATCATTTCCATTAAAATAAACATTCTCATAATCAAATAAAAAGAGCAAGTATCGAGACCATTAATTGGTCTATGATCTAGTCCCATACTAAATCTATGTTAAGAATGAGTGAAGACCTTTCAAGTTCTGTACAATTAAACCTCCTGCCATTAACCAAATCTGTTCCATTTACCTAAGTATTATCTTAAAACTAATTAACAGACCAAGTAAATCGAAACCATATATGGTCCATGATTTATAAATAGTTATACTAAGTACTTTTTACAAAATCATAAACAGTAATACCATTGCTATCCATCTAAAACATTATAATTATGCATAGTAATAATGGCACCATAAGTTCAAAGCTCAACATAAGTAAAAAACACATTAATTATTGCATACACATGAATCATCTAATAACCAAGCAATTGCATCAAGGTCGCAAGAACGAATCCTGTAGACACCCATTTTCCAATTCATATACATAAAATATGATGCACATTACATTAAAGACCACCATAACATTAATACACAGTAATCAATTTACAGGAACCATTTAAATAACCCACACATCATTTCCATATTTAAAATAAGAATTATGTAAGTGCAACGAGGTCGCAAGATCGAATCCTGTGGACACTTAGAATGCCCATTTTTTGCAACCATTGCAATTATTAACCCCTCGATACCATAAATGACCCAGGGTCAACTCCTGCAAGGTCCTAAATCTTTGACAAAGTCACAGTGTATCAACTACACATGAGATGTAAACCCAAAATCATTACACAGTGGTCGTAATACCTTTAGCAACCCTTACACTATAAATACATGGTCATAGCCCATAAATAATTAGGCAGTAAATTAATTAGCGATTCTATTCCTGTCAACAAATCCACCTACAACAACGATTGCCACTTAAGGTTTACACCCATGACCTTCTTAACCTAATTTACACATATAAAATAAAAAAATAGCCTGCCATATGTTTCCCTTTCCACATCATAAACCCCAACTGTAACTCTATTCTTTATCACAGCCACAATGGTGGTCACCAATGCCATTCACGACATGGCCCCAAAAGCCATCAAGCTGACTGTTCAGTCATCCACTTAACCATTACAATTGACAAATACATTTTCCATATAAATTAAAATCAAATATTGAAACCAAGAATCATAATAAACATCAACGCAAAACTATTTTACACACATAGTATTCATAAAGCTGTAACAAATTTACACAGTCCTCACCTGTGGCCATTGCACAATTGCAAGTAATGGTACTTCCTTGATTCATAACAAAAACCATAATAGAGTAACTAAAATTATACATAGAGCCTTCCAAGGAACCAAGTTTCACCTCATGTCCAAAACCATATTATTTACAAAACCCACGTATTTACAAACTCAGACCCGAAACCCAACGAAACCCTACAACTTAAATCCCAAGTCTGTCGCTGCATAGAATGTAGAGTGCTAAAGAATCTAGAATCGATTGAACCCCAACCATGACAAAGTTCAAAACCCAGTTCTAAATCTCAGAGGGACAAGTAACGACATTCCTAGTAGGTTTACCGTAAGAGTAATGCTTTCCCATAGCTTGTTTGCAAGATGGGAACCAAACATCTTCCTCACCAGCCATGTAACCCTGTGATAGGACAAGAGCATGATGAGGAGCAATATATGGTGTTACAAGCTATAACAAATAGGAACTAAGAAAAAAAAACCCACATCTTACCTGCCAGTCGAGACTAGCAAGGTCATCCTCCTCCATCCATGCCAGAGCCGAGAGAAAACATCTTACCAGTGAAATGACCAAGTCCATCGTGAACCAAGGCCTATGTCTGGGCTACCACACACCCCAATGCACATTAATGGTTCCATCCCATTGACCACTATCAAAAACGAAACCCACTTCCCTATTGGTTCACATCCGCTGCATTAACAAATGCCTCCATGGAATGCAAAGTCTTAAACCCCAATGTGCAATGGTTTAAACTATCATATATATTCACCACCGCAAATGGATACAAGGTCAACATTCAACATATGTATCATATACCTTAGGCTTTAATCCTTATAACCAATGTTCATCGAGTTCCTTAGGCTTAAATCCTAGAACCAATTGTTAATTATAAAACCAAGAATTGGTCTTTAACCCAAGTTATAAACCTGTTAAGAGTAAAAGCATATGTTAGTACTTTAAATAAAATAAACATGTAATACAATTAGGTTAAGGTATCAACTGTCGATAAGTATTACGTAATGAATAATAAGTGTCATTTAGAAACAAATCCATGCTATACATATAGGTAGGATAGTGACCTTACTTCTCATGCAAAGACGATAAGAACGATAATATCAACCAGTACTTGTCACTAGCTGCAACTACGACTACTAATACTCGAACATCCAAGTGCTTTGTAACAAGTCTTCGTCGTTAAGATTAATTTGCACATAAATTGGGAGATGTACCTTATTTCAATAGAACTAAGTAATCCCACTAGATAGGTAGATACTTTTACTTCACAGGCAGTACATGGGAGAACTAGTCTCGCCACTCCACCCACTTTGGTTCCAGAAACAAAGTTAAGTTAGAATCAGGTATACAACATAAGCACATGTAAGATAAAAATCAAGTACATAATCAAAGAATCTAAAATACACAGCAAAGCGTAACCATAAGAATCACATAGTAATCAACATTACGACATCATAATTACAAACAATCAACAGAGTAAATAATCATAACCGAAAGAGGAAAGTAAGATATAAGAACAACTTATGACAATTCAACAGTATAATAGAGTACGACACATTCCACAAGTTTAAATAATGTCCAAATTAGGTTGTATTCAACTATCCTAATATTTTTTTTTCAATTTTTAGTGACATTACACTAGTGGTGCTTGAAGAGCACCAAATCCAAGTTGTTGGTGACCCACCTCTTCCCCGCAGGTACATGTATGTTTCACTTTATTTGAAAACATCATTTTTCATCCGTGTAGTATTTGTCTCATTTTATTTGCATTTGATCACATTGACATATGTTATTTCATGCAGGAATCTAGTGAGCTAGTGCTGCTTGAAGAACACCAAATCTAGGTTGTTGGTGACACACCTCTCCCCCCCTAGGTACATGTATGTTTCTCTTTATTTGAAAACATCATTTTCCATCCATGTAGTATATATGTCTCATTTTATTTTTATTATCTCACATTGACATATGTTACTTTATACAGGCTTCTAGTGAGGCAGCGGTGCTTGAAGAGCACCAAATCAAAGTTGTTGGTGACCCACCTTTGACCCCCCACCAGATACGTTTATGACTCTCTTTATTTTAATTGTGCTTTTAGTGATTCAACATGTACTTTTTTAATTATTTGAAATTTTCTAATTGTATCTTTATCCTTTTTTACATAGGAACGTAATTTTGATTATGCTGTCCAGCAAGTGGCCTTCTTCACTAATGCATATAGAAATCATTTTATCCCATTGTTAGTTGTTCGACCCATTGGTTACACACGTCTTCACGAGCCCCAGGTATATTTATATATTGCTTATCTTGCTTATATTTCTTTTTGCACATGAAAGTATCATTTTCCTTGTTGCCCCCCATTAATATGTTGGCATTGACATATATATTATTTTATGAAGATTGATAGTGAGTGAGTGGTGCTTGAAGGGAACCCAATCAGGGTCATCGCTCACCCACCACTCCCCCCCCCCCCAACACTAGCACAAGTGATCAATTTTGCCACGGCAAAACGTGGCAATATCAATGGAAAATCGTGGATATTGCCACATCTAAGTGTTTTTTTTCCGTGGAAACAATTCCGTCGCAATAGAGACGACCCCTAGTTTGCGTTGAAAGAGAGACAATGTTATATATTTCGTTAGATGTCTAAGCCGTCTCTATATCCACGTCGCGTCGTCTCTGTATCCACGCCTGGCCGTCTCTGTATCCACGCTCTGTATAAGGTTTAAAAAAAATAAAATGCAAACCCAGGAATAAGACGTCGCTATAGCCACGCCTTTCCATCTCTGTATCCATGCCTGGCCGTCGCTGTGTCCACGTTTTGTATAAGTTTAAAAAAAATAAAAAATGAAAACCCCAGGAATAGCGACGTGGATGCTATACCTGCGACGGGAAGACTAGGAAAAGTTCCAATTCCCATAGAGCTACCACAACACCTAAATATTCTAGGAGGTATATACTATAAACATTCAACATACATAGTTCATCAACATGATCTCAATAGGTCAAACACCTTGATTTCCATGTTTTCATTATTTTGCTCAAAAATTTCCAAGAGACCATTTCACTGGATTTCTGACTAGAATTCTCTTGGAACAATGCCACAGCAAATCGTTTCTGACATTCATTACTCTTTTTTATTGTGATATATTAAATATCCAAATTACTTGTAAAGTCTGGTTTATCCTATGAATGGAATTAAATCTTATCACAACAATAGAGCGTGCAACATAGATCTTTTGCATCTATGGTAAGGAGTTTGACATCACAAATATGAGCATTTTATGGATTCTCTAGAATCCTGTGCAATGACAAAGGCCTCTTATTTTTTACTCCCCATACCAAATTTATCAGCAAGGTAGTTGACCAGGAGCTAGTGATTCTAGATGAAAAAAATCCCAAGGGCTCAGAGAAAGAGAGTCCATTTGTCAGGAGGCTTTGTTGCACATATGGAAAAAAACATGTGATGACATGCATTCCCACATAACAACTAAGAATTAATAGTTTCTTCAAATCGTATATGCTGCTAAATCATTATAAAGAGTTTCTTTTAAATACATAAACTGCATTAGCACTAGAGCATAGAACATATTTCAAGATACTAACATTTGTTATGGCCGAATGTAAACTCTGCACCAATTCTCTTGCAATACATGTGACTGGATCTTCCCTCCTTAACGCAACGCATTACCTTTTCATTCATATTGGCCAGAGTTATGCTGAAGTAATTCATCCACCATGCAGAGCAACATGAAATTTCTGGTTTGTGATTTATGTTATAAATGTGTGCCTCAAAATATCTTTTACACGATTGTATGGAGCTTCTTGTTGGCATCACAAGGACAATGTGCATATTAAAAACTAAATATGCTATCCTTTAGAATGAACTTGAGAAAAGGCTTTAAAGAAACCGAAAATTATTTAAACCAAGTTTATAGTATTTTGCTCCTGAACAAAAGGAAACTGAAATTGTAACAAATAAAAGCTACTCTTCATTTGTGAACTTTGACAGCCATCCATAGAGAAGATACAAGGAAAATTTTGATACTATCAAGACTTCATATAATGATTCTATTGGAGTTTCTTTGATCTTTTCGGAAGTTTACTGGGCTTTGAATCTTCTTCATCAGATGAACTCTCTTGGACTTCATCAGGCACATCTGTTGGAACATTATGACAAACCAGGTAATCCTTAAATGTACTCATGCACTGTTCTTTGATTTTAACAAGCCTATCTGAAAGCAATCCATCATGCTCAAAACTAGTAAAATCATACTTCTCTGAGCCAAGTGATAGGCTAGCTTTAATAGATGGTTGAGGTGCCTTATCTAAACCCTGGATGTCCATTGCATCAATAGTAGTACACTGCTATTGGTGCCAAAAGCTAGCAAATTAGAACTATCAATCAACACTGTTTCCCTGCACATACATATTATGATTCAGCTAAGTACAAAAACTTTAAAGCAACGGCCAGCCCAAAATTGTGATGCTATTGATTTTCTTGATTTTTCCCTTTCATGAGAAAAAATATGGATCTTATATTATAGGAATAAAAAATACAGAGAAGGCCCTCTCAGAGCAGGGCTTCATTTTGGAAGATATGTTTTAAGACCATCAACGAGGCAGCTGATATGAGCACAACATTAGCAATGGAAAGATAAGTACATACAAGTAAAACATAAGAGGACAAGTATGCAAACATGCGAATATTGTCAGAACTGTACATACCACACAAATGATGTACACTCATTTGTCTTATCTATATATAAGAGTAAAAATTGTGATAGTGATCAATTCTGACCAAGTCTCCACCGAAATGCAATAAAAATAGGTGAGTAATTAATTTGGACCAAGTCAGCCAAAAGTACAAAAATTAATGATCTGAATTAGAATGAGAACAAAATGAAAGAGCATGCAAGATTGCAGGTAGAACACAAATACTGCATTGAAAGCAGAGTATTACAGTGAAAACCAGAATCTACTAATGAATCAAAGGGTGAAAAAAAATTCAATATGCATAGCGATACAAAATGATCAACCTCCTCAGTAAAAATTACAAAGCAGGATAATTGTTAGAAGAAGAACATGCCTTTTCTTGATCACTACTAGAAGAGTAAGAGAAGAACAAAGTCCATCTCAATTTCCTTTACGAAGTCACGAGGAAATTTAGGTTTTCATAAGATGATCTCTTCGGTAAAAGCATATATAGGGAATCCTTGTGTTGCCACCCTAATCAATGGTATATGATCTACTGGCTAATTTATTTGTGTTTTCAAGAGGAACTAGGCATTGCAGTCAACTTTCACCAACTGTGGAGAATATACCTGTGGCCACCATGAGATAGTTTGCTTCATGAAATTTGTATTCAATTTGCTTCATAGTTGTTTTTGCTAGTGGTCCAAATTGCTTTGTATTTGTTTTTGCAAAGAAACCTGTGGGAGAGTTGAAACCATGATATTGTTAGTAGCTACCTAGGAATTATTGATTTTTTTTTACAGGCCACCATTGACTGGAAATGTCATAAGATAGGATAGTATAATTTTTTAATATCCAACTAATGGCCAAAAGAAAGCTCAATAGGACATGGAACTAAAGACCGATACCAATCTGTAGGGGTGATGAAAAAATAGAATCGTAATTGTATAATTTCCATGTAACAATACCTTCAGCAGTCTAGTTATATGGTTGTTAAGGCATATGTTGGCTTCCTAGCAATTCAAGACTTCAAATTAATAAAGCCTCCTCATTGACAGCAGTCTCTCATCATCTAATTATAAAGAGGATGTGCATATATTTGATGTTAATATATGTCAACTGGTATTTGGGAACCTCTATCCTTAATATTCCAGCAAACTCATAGCTCATGTTTTTTTAAAGAGCTTGTGAGTAGGTAGTCAAATACTCGTAAGCTGGAAACCTAACCAGAACATAAAATTTATTTTTATGCAACATATAAAGCATTGCATGGATTATTTCCTGTCTATTCTCATTCTGCTCATTTCTATTGCATCCAGAGAATATGATGCAAGACTGTCGAGTATTACAAATCCACCACCAGATATAGGTTGGGAGCTGCAGAGGAGTTGACTTGAGGTTAGCAACGTGGCCTATAGATTCAAAAGACAAGTTGGCCAATCATTTTAAGTTTTTCTCAACCCATTGCATGAAAATATGCTAGCCATCAGTACTCACGAGTCTAGTTGACAAAGAAATTCGAGGAATTTCGAGGTAAGTAATGACCTCTCTCTCTCTTCAAGCATTTAAATGAGGGGGTGTTTATAATAAACCTAATTTACATCATATAGAAATAATGAATGTGAAGGTCATCATTTCAGGAACAATGAAGCAATGGTTCAACTTTGATTGGGCATTTTAATCCTGATGCGACATCTATTAGCAAAGTATCAAGTGTTCTTGAGGGTGATCAAGATGGTCAATTAAGGCCTGCTGGACTACATCACTGGAAGGAGTTGCTTGATGGCAGTGGTTTCTTTGTCTGCCTCTCTAGTTTGAAGTCAAACTCTCCACTTACTATGTCTCTTGGTCCTATGGAGCTGTGTGCACAACTTCTGCGATTTCCTGGAAGTCCATCTTCTCAATGGGTTGGCATTTCAGCTTACAGGCCTCTCTCTAAGGAAAAAAATAATGTTCTATAAATGGGCATCTTTCTAGTTGAACTATTGCAAAATACCTCCCTGCCTGCAATTGTTCTAAGTATAGACTTTGGTCTCCCTACCATCTAGGTTACTCGAGTTCTAACACTCCCTTGAAAAGTTGGAGCCTTCCTATCTCGCTACTTCCCTCCCGCTTCTACATTTTTCTATATCTCTCTCGTTTCTATACTTTTAAAATCTCTTGCACATATTGTATTATGGAGAGGGAATTTCTCCTCGTTCAAGACATATCTAACACTTCAGGCTAGAAACAGGTCCTATTAGAACTCATTATTGGGGCATATACACCAAAACAAGTATATTGCATTCCCTATATCCTTATATTATATATGTACAGATGTAAGCCAACATAAAAATGCCTTCAAGCACTCTGTTCCTTTTCTTCCAAATGATCATTACTGGTCTAGCTTCCATAATGTAGAACAAATGGCAGTACTAGGCTACCAAAATAACTTTGTTGATGATTTTGTTTTAAGAATCAGAACAAATGATTTTCAAGTTTGGATTAGTCTCAGAATTTCAAGAAATTTCTCGTTATAGGGACAAATTATACGACGGGATTCATTGAGAAATTAAATACGGTAATTGAAAATTGCAGTGTCGAAATTTAGTTTTCAGAAAGAAGAAATTTGTGGAAACTATTCGCTAGGGAAAAGAGTCTGGAAGGAAATTTTACAACCACAAACCAGGAACTCAGGGGGTTTTCCAATACATAAAATGATAACTTCATAAATCAATTTCATCTGGAAAATGTAAGCATGATCAACTTCCAATGGTGAGAGAAATGCCCTGGAAATATTATTTGTCACTGCTTCAATGAACTTCAAGCAATAACTCTTATCGTGCTTGCAAGTGTAATTTCTGGTATCTCTTCTTTCCTGTAATGTTCTCAACTACTTATAAAGTCACATCTCATGTCTCCTGTCTCCAATATCTCGAAAGTATATTTCTATTGCCCATTCTAGATATGGCAGTGAGGCTGCAATATCTAGAAGGATAGCAGCCTTGAGAAAGTCTCATCTCATGTCTCGTGTCTCCAATATCTCGAAAGTATATTTCTATTGCCCATTCTAGATATGGCAGTGAGGCTGCAATATCTAGAAGGATAGCAGCCTTGAGAAAGTCTCATCTCATGTCTCGTGTCTCCAATATCTCGAAAGTATATTTCTATTGCCCATTCTAGATATGGCAGTGAGGCTGCAATATTGTGAAGGATAGCCATAACTATGTCCCAAATAGGTTACTTGAATTTTTTTTTGCAAATTAGGATCTAGATTAGGTTATCTGTTTACACCCCCAGTAAACATCTTGCAGCCTCTGGTCCATCTTCCAAATGCGTACCTGGTTTAGATTTGTTACTTTTCCATCCTAGAGTCACTAGATTAACTTTTACTTGTTTAGTCATTGACTGTTGTCTCGCAAGGAAGAACAACACACTCTTGATTAGTAAAAGTCTACAACGTAATCAATAAGAAATATCTCAGCTAAAAGACCATACCGCAGCAGTGAGCCAATCAAATCAACATCCAACCTCTAATATAATATATGCAGTGAAACTTCCAAAGGGAGCTAAGAAGTTACATTATTTTAGGATGTCTTCAAAGTAACCATTGCCTTTACATACACAATTTAGAGGAAACAAATCATCCAATAATCTTTTCTTCTTTTATTATTTGCACTAATCTGATTCTTGGTGATATATGGGATTAATGAAAGTGCAATAACATACTCAAACAAGAGAAAAGGAGTATTGTTTGAGAAAATATAATCCAATCTGCTTGTTTAATTGGTACTGACAAAATCAACTAAGTGATGCAAGTAATTGTCCTAGGCCAAAAAGTAGGGCTAATGATAACAACATGATTTAGATGTAAAAGAAAGAAAGAACGAGTTTCCCTTCAGAAATCATACATCATGATATATGATTGTGTGAAGTTAACAATGTCCTGAAGAGTAGGTTCCATTTATGTTGATTCAAACAATTCACTTACCCTTCAGCAAAGAATAATCTTCTTGACAAGATTTAGAAGCCAAAAATACAATCAAGAGATCATTCCAAGCTTCTCAAGGACTTTTAAAAAATTTCCACAGTTTCTTCAGAGATGAAAGTAGGTAGCAATTCAACCTCAATGCCCTGTATATTCAGAGAGTCCAACAATGAATTCATTCAAATACATAGCTACATAAACTTGCACATACAGTATTAATACTTTCAAAATATCACTGAGGTCACTTTGCATTTTAGAATACAGTGGCAACTCACAAACTAGAAAAGTAAAAGATGAAATGAACTTGTTTTCTCTGTCTCCCTCTATTTGTACAATCTAACAGTTTTTCAACCACTGATTACTCTACAAAGGCATTTGAGAGAAGGATTGCAGATACAGGGAAGATGAATAGCGCTGCAATTACCAGGAATCCTGTGGAATTGAAGTGAAGGATTGTGATGGTTTCTCTCAAGATCTCCAATGCACTCAGAGAGTTGAAGCGCTGCTCCATGTTTGAGCTCTTAGAGAGTCCGTTGGAAAATAGAACATGGCTCTCTATTCCATTATCTCCAATGCTATTTTGTATCATTGATTCTTGTTCGACCAATGAAGAACTTGGGAGATGTAAAGCATCGAGTTCAATGGTCTCATCACAGCGAGCCATTGCTAGATAATTCTTCAAGCCATTTCTGCAGTACACACTGGTGGGTTTTCGTTTTTAGGCATTGAAATATAAACCCAGTTGAGATCTTCAATAGATCTATATTGGGGGTGCTATTATAAATACGTACATATGGCCTGTCGTGTACAGCTATACATTTGCAATTATGGGCAAAACGGAAATTTTATTTTTCATAGGAATCCAAATGAATTGGGACTTGAAACATCTGTACCTTGATTTGGAGATCATCCACAACAGTGTGTCTTTGAAGCCCTTGAAGGTCTGCCTATTTGAGAATAAAAATGCCCATTATATCAAGTTCAGACAAGCTGGGCACGTTTGATTGAGGATGCTCATGGGCTTGTCGGCATTTGATGGAGGTTCTTGCTGCATGGGAAATGGACAAAACATGTTAAGGCTATCCAATGACCTTTGGATTTACTAGTTATGAAAGCAGTCTTTCATGGAGGTCTGTTAAAGCTTGTGTTCACATTCAATGTGTTGGAGATTGATTATTCTAATCCATACTAGGTCTGCTATAAAAATAAATTCTAATCATAGAGTTGAAAATGGGAGTTCTGATACAAGAATACTGAACTGATAAAGCTTGACACATGGATCCAGCTATCAATGGTGATGTCAAAAAGCATTGAAAATTCAATAAAATTCCAAATAGGTTTGTGGGTCTGAAGCTCCTAACCGCTTTTAACGTTTGGCCTCAGACTTCTGCTGGTCCTCCGCTTCTTCCTCCTCCGTTTCTTGGGTGCTTGGAAATGGTGAGAGTGACCCCATAGACATTTGAAAATGGTAAATGAGAAAAGGGGTTTGAATGATAAGAGCCGACATTCAGTACGACCAATGTATGCCACCATGATAGTACAAATCACATCAAAGGGATTTGTATTCCTTTTTCCACAAAGGATAAAGTAGCGAAGGGCCCTCCCTTTGAATTGGGTGGTTTTTATATAATGGGTAACTTTGCATCTTCTCACTAGTCTATTATTAGTTTGTTAAACCTTGATGTTTAATTTAAAGAATCTCATAGTAAGAACCAAATGTAGTAGATTGTCCTTGAGTGCCTACATTTTTATTTACATACGCAAGAATCTCATCATCCATGTAGTCAATGTTTAACGATAAAGGAACATAATATAAACTAAGAGGATTAGAGTCTTGATTTACATGAACACCAAGAATTTAATTTCTTTCAAAGATAGTGTTCAATTGTGAAAAAAATGTTGGGTTTGTAAATTTAAAACTATACCCTCATGCTTAAACAATAGGAGGTTGTGCCAACCTTTTTCAAATGGTTCCTAACATTCTCACAGCCTTGGGGGATCGACTAGGGTCAAAGTGGTACTTATGGATCAGAGAACCATTTAACCATCAAGTTTGACATTTTATGAGACGTGTTGATCTTGATAAGATGCTAAAAATCAACAAGGGGTATCCACCATGAAAAGTTTGATTTATCTCCCTATATATCCTTATACCTTCATGTAATCCATTGTTAATGTTGCAAGCCATTATCATGCATGTTGACACCCATGTATGAATTCCCATCCCTCTGAGAGGAATTTGTTTGATAGAACCTATTAATGATTTATAACTACTTAGAAGTAATCTCTTCATCCCATCATGAGAGGAATTTAATTCCCTAATAGAAAACCATTTGTGTGTGATCCCTATAGACCCAAATAGTTAAGGAAATACCATTAAGGTTTATAGTCAATTCTTACAATTTCCCTATGTCTCAATCCCTCTACATATTCTTTATTTTTCATTTTAAATTACACTACGGGGTTAGTACCACCCATTACCTTTTCGTAGAGACGTTCTTCACAGTCCTTACACATTTCCTAATCAATTGGAAAAACAAGAATGTGACAACATTTCCTTTGTTCAACTTTAGATTTGAACGAAGAGAATAATTCCATATGTCTCTTTATTATGGAAATGCCTTCAAGGTACTTTCCAAGGGAAATTGCCTGGATTTAAATGGCTTTAAATTAAAATACCCATTTAAATCCAGGTGAATGTTTAAAGCCCATTTAATCATTCTGGCGAAATTTCCAAGGGAAATTGCCTAGTGAATATTCTAGGCATAGGAATGCAATGAGAGATATAATATAGATTGCAGTGTTTTACCTTTATAGCATCAACTGTAGAAGAAAATATTGATAGTATTTGGGGTTTTACAATTTACTCATCTTATTTATTTTTTTGTCTATTTTAAATTTTTCCTATTTAAATTTTCCTTTTTGTCAAGAATTAGGTAGGAAAAGAAGATGGCTACTACAGATATATAACAAGGAACATGGAAAAATGAGTAAAGGTTTTTCAAATGATTGAGATGCAATATAAAAGAATTATAAGGTAGGATCTATGATAGTTGTGATCATGACATTAGATACACATTATATCAACAACAAAAACCATGGACATTGAGATTCATATAAAAAATCAATGGTCGAATAACCTAGACAAACGAAGTATATAACCAACGATGATATAGGGTTTATGTTTCTAGGGATGAGCTTCTCTTGGTTTTGAGAATAGTTCATTCTCTACTAAACAGGGGCAACCACATGAAGGTGGAAGCTATAATTATGCCCCCTCCCCACCCCGTCACATCACTCTCAATTCCCCCATACCCAAATTGAAATAATAAAGAAAGTCTAAAATATTATATTTTACAAAATAAAAACATATAAAGATCATCATATAAAACACATACCTCTATATATCATTCATCTTCTTCTTCATCAAACTCAATATCTGTAGTAGGATCTGCTTCAGAATAGATATTGCTGAAAGGCTCATTCATATCACCATCATCATTCATTTCATTTTCACTTATATAGTCATCGAGATCGTCATTGAGATCATCGTCTTCTACATTTGGATGATCAAGTTCTTCGGCTTCTTCATCTAACACATTGATTGCAGCAACCTGCTCATTATCTTCATCATCGTGATCTTCTTCTTCAGGATCATCTTCATCAATATCTAACTGATTATACCTTACTGGTCTTCCTCGTGGATCATATCTAACAACATATGACCAACCTGCTTTACCTGGTACCTTTGAGTAAAAGACTTGCTCACATTGACTTGGAAGAACATAAGGCTCTGTACCCAGTTCAAATGCCCTTGTATTAACCATGGTAAATCCATTAGCGTGCTCAATAACAGTTCTTTCAGGATCACATTCATGCATACGTAGCATGTACCATTTCACCTCAAACAAAAATATTTTAAAGGAATTAAAATCACACTCAATTATGTCCTCCAAATGCCCATAGTAGCTATTATCTGTTTCTTCTGGATGTCTGTCACTTCTAGAGGAAACATTGGTGACCTTAAACACTGTGGTTATCCCACAATCGGAGGTTTTCATCTTATCATCCAATGATTTGATACGAAATTTACGGCCATTACACGACATACCCTTGTGTTGTTTCAACTGCAACATGGACAACAAGTGAAAAAAAATACATTGTAAATAAATATTAAATGTCATACAGGGATTTGTACTAAATATATATTTCAAAATATAAAAAAAATAAATTACATTGAAAAATGGAATTAACTAGTAAAATATGTGTATAAAAAATTTACTTGCCTGTTTATATTTTAAACCATAGGCTAAATATACCTCCCTTTGCGACGTAAGATCAGGATGTTGATGTCGATGATGATGCGCTGTTTTAATCATCTTACTGATCCCCTCCCATGACAACCTACCAAATTATTCCTCACAATCTTCTATCCAATGCTTCATCCAATCAAGGTTGTTCGCAATGTATAAGTGTAAAGCATCCCACACTCGAGCAACTATATGAGAAAACAACAAATCAAATATATCATGAATTAGCTAGAATGAAATGCATATAATTATATAAATTGAAAAAATAAATGTGTAATATATTAATTCCATAGCATTTATTATTAAATGCCTTTCACAGTACTCATTCTACCTTTCCCCAATAAGACCTCCCCTTCAAATTTCTTGATGGGGTCGAGATGCCAAATGCGAGGCACATTCATATTTTCTGCTAATTTAGGTAGATATTGATTAATATACACCATGGATTGATATACCATATATCCCTCGACCATAGAACCCTCAAGACATGCTCTTTGCCTAAAAAAAGCCTTCAATGACTTCAACTGCCTCTCCACCATCCACATCGACCTTGTGCTTACTGGTCCACATAGTTCAATCTCCTCAACTTGGTGTATAAAGTAGTGTTATTGTGCATTGAAAAAAGTCAACAAAAGACGGTGCCGTCGCTATAGAGATGGTCAGGCGTGGATACAGTGACGTCCAAGAGTTTAGGTGTGGACACAGAGACGTCTAAGAGTCTAGGTGTGGATATAGCGATGGCTAGGCATGGATACAGCGACGCCTCGTTCCTGTTACATCGGATTTTACACCAAAAAGTAAGAAACATGGAAAACCTCCGTGGAAAAATCCACGCTTTTGTACTAGTGCAAGTTACATGTATGTCTCGCTTTCTTTGAAAAAGTCATTGTCCCTCCATGTAGTATATTATTATTTGTACATTCAAGTATGTTTTTCATGTAGCCCTTTATTTTTTGACATTGACATATATATATATATATTTTTATGCAGCTTGATAGTGAGCAAGTGGTGCTTGTAGAGAACCCAATCGGGGTTGCTACTAGTGAGGAACCATGACCCACCATAACTTACTCATGTACATTAAGTATTTAAATGTTATATTGTTTTGCAATTTGAACAAATGTAGATAGAATTTTTATAGGTTGGTAAACTAACTTACAAATTTTGGTTTGTCTGCAGTCTCCGCAAATGATATTTTCCCCTCTTGTTCAGCGTTGGGGATCACCACTGAGCGGTCGAAAAATAAATATAAACTTCTTAGAAGACATTGACAATGGCAGTGAAAGAGGGGATAAATAGAATAAATGTATAGGGGGGATACATACATGTAATGTTTTGTTTGTATACACACAGAGGTACAGTTTGATCCACTATTTTGTATTATGGCCATGTGGCATGCAATTTTTTGTAACATTATTTGTATGTATATAATATAAAGCAAGGTTCAAATTTATACATATGGTTGACTTGATTTTGGAACATGATATTTATTGTATTCCTTTCAGATATGTTTACCTATGTCTTTCATTAAGTATGTGTTTAATTAAAATGATAATGTGTAATTCACCTATGTGATATTATGATATTATAGACATTATCATGACATATCATGCTAACTATTTGAAGATTTCCAATAATTCAAGGAAGAATTTATGACTCATCCAACTAAGATCAAGTAACCATTAAGTAATTAATGGGAGATAATCACTAGACACCATAACCATAACCATACCATACAACTACCTAAATTCAACTATCATCAACGTTTTAACATTACGGCTATCATCAACTTTTTAACATCATAACCATACCATACACTACCTAAATTCCATACACTAACATAATAACATCATAGCCATACCACTAACATCATAACATCATACATGTGTTTCTACTTATAAGTCATGCATGCATGTGAACTTCCAGTTGTGATCCATGTTCAACCCTATTCATTTTGTTTCATGTATGTGCATAGCCTAGGTATATGGCCTAAGTTGGTTTCTACTTAAATGATACTAACCAATATAATGATCTAAACATCATACCATCATCATAACATCATACCATCTGTGTAGTGTTTTAAGACTTGTTTCTGTTACACTATTGTCCCATTACCATGGTTAAGAGCCTGAGACCCATCCTTAGTGCATAAAACCTCATAATGACACACATATACCACTAAAATCCAAATATTCCATCTATAAGGCATGTGTGCTGATTTAGGGACTTATTGTCTTCTCTTCCATGACTATAGTCTTCTCTTCCTGAATATTTTTAAGGGCCTCAACATAGAAATGGTCATATATTCTTACAATTCTAATCCTATCATGCAAATCTGAATAATTTTGTCTCAAAGTTACCTCACACAACATATGATCTCGTCGACTTAAAGAATCGACGATTTTGTTTTCCTTCCTCTTTATGTGCTTTAATTTGAAGTGGTACTCGCTAAGGAAGGCCAACTATCAGGCCTTCTTGGCATTTAAATATGGTTGGTCGAACGAATACTTCAGACTCATGTTGTCTATATTTAGGAGAAACTTATTCCCCATGAGGTAATGCCTCCACATATTCAAGGCATGGATAATGGTTGCTAGCTCAAGGTTGTGTGTCAGATATTTTTGTTCGTGTTGTTTTAATTTTTGTTACTCATAACAGATCACGTATTCATTTTGCATGAGGAATCCACCAAGTCCTTCCTTCCTCACATCCATGCAAACAACTAAATACCCATATGGATATGCAATTCGTAGTGTTGGTCTTTTTTCCCTACGACCTAGGTTCATCCCCTCTCTTTGGTCAGCACAAAAAATACCAATATATCAACCCGATGGAGCATATCCCAGCCAACAACACCTATGACACAGATGCCGTCTCACCCGAGATATCTTATTTCTATGGATAACTATAAGAACCATGTTTCAACAGTTTGTGTGGGAGTGGGGGGGGG
>LPNX010654946.1:101565-159639 GCA_001517045.1 Pseudotsuga menziesii
CAATCACGTATTATACGCCCTTATTTATGTAATCTTATGCAAATGCACAGTGAACAGACATCACAGACACATTCATTACTTGAAATGCAACATTCATACAATGATCTCTTTAAAGCACAATAACCAACCAGTCATTTAAACACAGTAAATATGAAATTGTATAATCTACTCAACATTCACACATATACACAACATGTAATGTGGAAATCCATCCAGAAAAAACCGCAAGGTTCTCTTCATTCGGCATTGGCATGAGAAAATAGATGAACATTTTTTTTGTACATAAATCTACAGACTCTATTCAATAACTTCTATTCTATATCTATAGAATTCTTCCCCCTCTCATTCTCTATGTTCTTCTCTACCTTTATCACTCTACCCTACTCCTACTCAGGGATCCGCACACAACCTAGATCAACTTCACCTTCTCTATCTGTCTGCGCACTTAGTTGCAAATCCACTACTATGATGCAATCAGCAATCTAGAGTCATTAACCAAAAATATATACCTCTAGACTAGCTCAAGTGTCTTTCCCAAAATTCTAGACACTTACTCAAAATGATTGTATCTGCTAATCAGATCAAAATCATCTAAACAAGAACTAGCTAATGGGATAACTGATTAACTCGCTCACCCATGTACCAATTTGGTTTCTCCTTTTATATCCTTATTACAGACTCTATATATCCCCATACATGTTTGTTAGAGAATTAATAATGACTCGATACAAACTCTAAATAAATAAGCTTTACTTTCTATCCCAACCGAATTACTATATTCATCCCATAGGCTATCTTTCCTATTCTAGAAATATATGACCAAAAAGAAACTATCGTCCTAACTTACAAAAATTCCTTTACGCATGTGGTTTTTTCCGGCTCCAGCTGAGCTGCTACCCATTATCGCTAAGGGATGCTACTTCTAAGCATCATGTCGTACTGTCACTTTCTGGTTGTTACCTTATTTGCATGCCTGCTTCTGCAAATATTCTTCCATTTCATCACATATATTGCTTTTTCGTTCCATCGTAGATTAAAAAATTGGCACATCTTCCTCATCCCATGCCTTCTCTTTTCGTTTCTCCTTTTCTTCCCTCTTGTGTCACAACATCCTTCCCTTCTTCCTTGATATTTTTTATTTTGTCGCAACTCCTTCTTCTTCTTCCTTATAATATTTTTCCCTAACTTAGGAAGAATTCTTAATGACTTATTCCCTTCTATCTCGGGCCCAATAGGACCCCAACACTCACCTATGGCTCATCCCGAGCCATGCGAGCTATTGCTCCATAAATTGCTTGGTGCAAATTTTGTTCTAAAATTCCTCTATGATTTTCATCAGCTTCTCTTTTTCTGCATGCACTTCTTCTTCATATTTATACATGTTCTCCACCAAGTCAGTACTGGCGTGTTTTGACATGTTACTTTCCACTGAGGCCGCTAGCTCGTGCACCTTTTTTTTATATCCCTTCAAACATGGTGCCATGTGTCATGTCCCCAAAATTTGAAAATGAAAAAAATTAATAGGCTAATTAGTTACTGCCTGAGCTGGACATTATTTCACTCTACGAAATGTATCGTACTTTATTTATAGTGTTGTAATGTCGTAAGTTGTTATGATGTCCTGCTTTCATATTTTTAGATGTGATTATTAATGTAATACTTATGTTGCTGTGTTGTTGATTACTATATTGATCTATGGTTACACATTTACATGCATGTTAGTTGTTTGATTATGTACTCATTGGTTATAAATATTAATTACTATCATATAAATAATTATGACTTAACTTGTTATTGAAAAAGGGGTGGAGTGGCGAGACTTGTTTCCCTTGTAAACACCTGAGAGGTAAGTGTTCTCTACTTGTCACTACAAGGCTTACTGTTGGGCTATAGGGCAGACCCGGGGTTTATACTTTAACTTCGCACCAACAAAAAGACCCACAGTGTTGGCCCTTTCGGCAACAACCTACGAACAGGTTGCAGTCTCACCCGAAACAGCTATGGGGTGCTGCAGAATCAGGTTTTTGCAAGCATAAGAGGGATATTACTGTACCTTTAGCCTTAACAACAAATATTCATACAAAATAAAGCTTCGATATTCACTTATATAGCTTCGCAGTTAGATAAACAAACAGTTTCTTGCCTAACCCTTAACTGGGAATTCACAGGAAAGTTAATATTTGGCAGTTATCTTACTTATCATTTATCTACTTATCAATGCATGAAAAGAAAATAGAAACAATATAAAAGCACAACCACAACACAAGATATAACGTGGTTCACCCCGAGGGTAAGGGCTACGTCCACAGAACTACGCTTTTATTCAACTTTTCACAAAACAACAGTTTTGATCTGCACACTCAGCTGCAGATCCTTTCCTTCAAGTCTAGCTGGGCACTTAGCTGCAGTTCCTTTCTTACAACTCTAAGCTGCACACTTAGCTGCAGTTCCTTTCCTTATAAAAACCCTCTATGCACACAGCTGCAATTCCTTCTTACAAAAACCTTCTGCGCACACAGATGCAGAGGTCGTCCACGCACACAACTGGGAGTTTCCCTTAAAAACCAAAATAGATCTTAACTTCGCATCACATGATCCTCATGTCATTAGATACCCTTGACATCTTTACATGAGTGCCTATTTATACAAGTGCACTCTTACAAAATCACGGGCTTACACCCGAAAATTATGGACAATTACAAAAAGAGGGATTTGACTCAACCTCAACACCCCTAAGACTATTTAATGCACAAATCCACTTACAAGCTTCCACAAAAACCGTGGAGTTACCAAAATTAAGGACCGTTAAGGTGCGTGCCCCAACAGGCCCCTAAGACTCACCAATGTCCCGTCCCAGGACACTCTGCTGCTTGTCCGGTGGGAGAATATTGTTGGCGAAGATAGTGAACTGCATGTTGAGGCCATGCATGATATTGTCGGCTGCTTGCTCCTTCTCCACCAACTCCTACAATGTTCTTGCTGATGCTTCGCTGGCCTTTTCCTATGCAAATGCATCATACTCCTTCAGAACTTTGAGCTGGCTGTCCACAGTAGTACTCAACTCCAGGGCCTCGTTGACAAGGGGCTACATAGAATTTTCCAGTAGTGTCACTTCCGTTCTGTATGACTCAATTTCCTGATAGATTTCCTTGCTTTTCTTTACCTTGAGCATTTTCTGCATAGGAGGTAGAGTCTTAATTTCCACTTTCACTGCATCCAGCTCTGTTTGTCGCTGCTTGATGGTTTCTTGCAGCTTTTCTACTTCTAGATTTTCCTACAGTTTTGTCTAGGCGTCAACGCTTTCATCTAGCAGTTTTTCTACGCTTCTTACAAGATCTGAGATCTTTGTTGCTGAGGCTTGAATGTCTCTGCGACACTACTCCCTAACCTCTGGTGGGCTCTCCAGAGTGATACGAAGTTGAAGCTCCGCAATCTGAGCCTCATGTTCTGCTTTTATCTTTTCAATCTTGCTGTGAGACTGTTGTGCATAGTCTTTCAGCTTAGAAATTCTTTGCTCTGGTTCTTCCTCAGCCTGTATGTTGAAGTCAGGAAGACTCCAACACGCCTCATCCAATACTTGCACCAGTGTATCCTGCTTACATTCTGCATCCTTCTTCCTCTGTTCTGCTTTGTCAAACTGCACTGCGAGCCTCTCACTCTCCTTCATGGTATTTTCCAACTGCATTTGTGAGTAGTGGTCTCGTGCTTGGATCTACTTCATGATTTCTATTTGATAGAGATGTAGCTCCGTCATAGACACCTTAGTGTAATCTATTCCAACTTTCATGCTCATCTCCGAGCGAGACGCTGCGTCAGTTAATATGAGGGATGCACTTGGCACTTGTCCTCTGTTATCCCTGGCTGGCCATTGCCTTGCATTTGACTGCGCACTTACTGGGGCTCTGCTTGCTGCAGCACCAGTCGCTAATTTTTCTGCTAACTCCTTTAGCTCTGAGATTCACTGCGATACGCTGGTGAGCACATCGAGGTGCGTAGCTGCAAACTCTAACCATTTGTTGGTTAATACTTTTGAGGATTTTGTCAGGGCCTGATCAAGCTCTTCCATCATCACAGCGGGCTCTTCGACAATATTTTTGTCCTTGGACGCCTTCATTTTCTTTCTGGACTGAGGCTTGGTCACTTCTTCTACCTTTGGAGACTTGCGCTTATCTGGCCGGTTAGGGTCTGAGACGGTTTTGACCGATTCTTCTTCTTCTTTGTTAGCTCTGCTATCTCCACCCTGGTCACCTTCACTCTGCTGTGAATCACTTTGTTCTGTACTGTCCTCTGGTGGGTCTTGCTGCTGCGTCTGACTAGGGCCTACGCCCACATTGGTGACTAGAGGGACTGGAATGTTGGGCTTTGTCCCTGCGTCCTTCATCCATTCAGCCGACCATTGCTGAACTACTGCGAGGATGTCTTCCTTGGTCACCACGTATGGCAACTTCCAGCATGCATGTTTCTTATTTGTGCGGACCTGGATGAAGACATTGTGCATGTCGGCCTTCAAGTTGGCCACTCCATCATACTGAGAGAATAGCTCATTATTGAGCCGTGGTGTCTTCAGAATCTCATATGAGATACTCATTGAGTAAAAGGTGAACACATAGTTCGTCATCTGCTGTAAGGTTTTATCCTGCGACACCCATAGATATGCGTACCTTGTTGCACCAGGCATGTTCAGTGGCACATCAAAAAACAACGCCTCGGTAGGCTCTTTCTATCCTACCAGTGCAATAAGCACTACCAGCCATGAATAGTGAAAGGGTCTACCTTTCTCCTACACATCGTGGACATCTTCTAGGAATTCTTTGGCAATGTACTCTACCCATTTATAAATGTAGCCTTCAGCATAGTTCATAGCAATACTGACAATAGGGGCATCCACTTCATGTGGTCTACACTTTCTCATCAATTTGCAGGCTAAGAGCTCAGCTGCGAAGTGAATGTTTTGGTGCTGAATTGTCGAGGTTTGATACCCTCGCTTCCCTTTCATCAGGTCGAAGCGGTCCTTCATGCTTTGTGCCAGCTTCGTATCTTCATGTTTTGAAGGAAATTCTATCCCTGGATCAGGCCCTTCCTTTGGTAAGCCTGTGATCCTATGAATGAGCTCACCATTAATAGGAATTATTTTGTCTCCTATCCATAGGTGCCTATCATGCACCAATGCCAATAGATGCTTGACTACCATGGTCACCTGTGTGCTGCGATCGAAGTGGGGAACATTTAGTATCTTCAAGAAGCCAGCCTTCTCCAAGCCAGCAGCCCACTGTTTCACTTCTAGTAATGTCGCTCCATTCTCCGGATATTTTACGAAGTGCAAGTATGTTCCCAGTGTGAACTGTGGAAACTTCCCATGATCATTCGTATCATGGTCTGCATACTTAAGCCGGTCTATTTTCCCTGCCATGGTTCCAATCAACTGCACACCCTATGGCAGTGAAGGGGTGCGTAAAGTGAACTTAGCATTTCATCGAGGTGGATGAACTCCTGGTCGAACAGGCGGAAGATATGGTGGATGCTGTGAGGAAACATTCTCATCCCCTTCAAGTGGGATCTTTGTTGAACCAGACAGATTCAACTAGGGATCCTTCGGTGTTTTCCTTGATTGCTTATGTCTGTCTTCGTTCCGCTTAGAGCATACTTCTAGTTTAAATTTATTCCTGGTAGATCGTGTCTGCATTGGTTGAGGTTTTGCTGGGAGAGTTTCTTTGTGGGGTGCAGAGGCAGGTGGATTGCTCATAAGGTTTTGTAGACCCGTCTGTTCAAACACTCTCAATAGTTACTGAATTTCGTGATCAGCTGACATGGACTCAATTGTAAGACTCAAGAAAATGCGTAATGCGATTTCCGCAGACCTGGGTGTCTTCTTATAGAATCCATCGACCAAATCTACCATAACTGTGCATTGAAGACACCAAATCTGATAGAGATCTTGTCCAAACGGTGCTAGATTTCCCAAGATCTCATTATTACAGGAAGTTAATGCAGTTAACGTACCGGCACCGCCGAATCTGGTTTTTTTCAACAGTCGAATTTTAAGCTTCGACACACCTTTCTTCTTCGGCACAGCCACCAATGTCAGCTTCGGCACAATAGGGATGTTCAACACATCCTTATACCACGAGAAAATTTCTTTGACACGCTCACTAATTCCTGCAGCGAGCATCTTATCTAGCTCCATCCTAAATTTTTCTTTATACTTAGGGTTCAGCCTATAAGGGCGCTATTTTACAGGCTTCGCATTAGGTTTCAACGGGATTTTTATCACTCCTATATCACCAAGGATACCTTTCATTTCTGAGAACTTCATCGGAAATAAGTCCTGATACTCATGGAGAAGTTGGGTTACTTTGCTCACCATTTATTCATCCCAATAATCTCCAATGGTAGCATACTTAGGCATTTCTTCTGAGCCAATGTTTAATTGCCTTGTCTTCAAGGGCTGAGTAACTTTAGGTGCTTCAACTGCTGGTCCATGTACTTTGTAGTGTCCTTCTGAATCAGGAATGTTAATGTTACACAGGTCATCATCCTTGTCAATTGCGAGGTTATAACATTATACTGCATTAGCTTCTTGTGCCTTCCAATCAGGTTGGTACTCTGCTATTTCTTTATCATCAAACACTTTAGTATGGATCAACCTAATAGCTACGTCCAAAGCAGGACAAACCTCATTAATAGAAAATGTTAGCACAAAACTATCAACAAGACTATCCCAACTTACAGTACCATGGCGAAGCTCCACCTCCGCATACCAGTTCTTTGCTACAGGTTCTATAGTGTGCACAAACCTATGTACCCATTCTTCATGAGGTACATGCTTCCATGCTTCATAACATTGCTCCAAATGTTCCTGAGGGCTAGTCTTACCATTAAATCTGTTTCGCACCTCCTAAGGTTGATCCATGAATCTCAAGCGAAGGGACTTTTGACAAGATTCCCAACTATGAATGTACTTTTTATGACCATTCCACCATCTAGCAGATGTGGCTCTGAATACTGAATCTAGAGTCTCCATTTTCTACGAATCTGGTACCTACTCTGAAAATTGCAAAATAAAATCTTCGGGGTCTGTCAAGCCATCAAAAATAGGTAAGACTCTTGTCTGTGAGCCAAGCCATCTTAGAGACTTGGTAATTATTGCACATCAATGTCCATGTAGTTCATAAAGTCTATTCTTCCAATTCTCTAAGCCTTCATCTGAATTAGTCATGCAATAACTGTCACACTTCCAATCCATTATACCTTCAGGAGTAGGGTTAACATAGTCTTCTTCTTTCGCTGTGATGTTGTAGATATGATCCAAAACATCCTGATATTCATCTTTGACTGGCTCTGTGTACCTTTCTCCTTGAGAAGGGTCCAAGGGTACTATGACTCTCAAGCCTTTACCTTCAAAAGTCATCTGCCTGTTCTTAAGGTTGATTACTGCAGAATTCTCTATTTCCCATTCAATTCCTAGCAAGGCTAGATAGGGGTTTCTATCATCAATTATTTCAATGGCCTCAAAATCTGCTGAGGTACTGACTCCATCAATGTCTAATGGGACACTAGGTAATCTTCCTATGGGCACAATCTTCTAGTGATTGGCTAACCTCAACTGTATAGGGAACCACTCAAGGGTAGGTTTTCCCATTTGTTCCCATGTCTGCTTAGTTAAGACATTTACTTCTGATCCTAGGTCTAAAATGATGTCAGTCATGTCATACTCTCCTATCTGAGCATGCAATCTCATTTCTCTTCCAGTCCTTCTAACTCTATTAAAAGTTTTTTCTTTACCAGAGCTTCGCTAAGGTTCGCAAGAAGTAATAACTTTTTGTAACTCATTTAAAGCATTCTGATTCCTTAAGAGCTTCATACAACTCTGTAAAAATGATGACAGTGTACTTACTTTATCCGTCGAAGCTTCTTGAGACTATAACTGCTATTGATGCTGTTGTGTAGGTGCTACTGATGTGCTCGGATCAGCAAAGTCTTTTTTGGCTTCCATAAATGTTTCTTTTTCTCTTCCCACATCAAATGCTAGAGTTTTCTCTGGGGTCTTGCGAACCCAAGCCTCGTCATGCTATTTTTCCTTAGTCTGCACTTGCGTTGTAGCTCCACTCCTTGTAACAACGTTAATGGCTGGGACAAGTCTTTGCTCTACAGTAATCATCTAAATATTCTGAGTAGGAGCTCCATTTCTTTCTTGTATCTTGGCTATCAGCTGTGGGCATTGCTCAATAACATGATCTACCGCTTTGCAATATCGACATGTCGTAGTTGGGTTCTGACAGTCTCTAGCTAGATGTCCTACCTGATTACAGTTATAGCACACAACCTGGCCTCGACCTCTTCCAGGAATACCACCATGACCACGACCTCCAAAATTACCTCGACCTGATGTACTACCCCGGTAACCATATCCATCATTACCTTGTGCATCGTTTTGTACCCTATAAGAATCATAGATTCTCTCTCTCATAAGGTCAAAGCTGCAACATTCCTCTTCATTGTGTCCTACTGACTTACAGAACTTGTAATAAGGATTCTTGGGGACTTGAACATATCTCTGCAGTAGATAGCAGTCTTCAGGTCGATGTTGGCTAGTTGTTCTACAGATCTCACAATATAGAACATTAGGGTTAAATGGGTTTGGCACACCAGTATTCATGTAATTTCTTAACGCAGGACACTGTTCTTTGTCATGACCTTCTGTCCTACATCGTGTACACCAAACCTCTTCGCGAATAGATTTCCCCTTCTTCATGTCGCGAAGATCCAAAACCATTTCTGCCAACTGTGCCTGTATTTGGGCTATGCCAGAATTATCTTTGACAGGAGCTGTCTCCAGTTTCATGGAAATCTCTAAAGCCTCTTGCTGATCAACAACCTTCTGTTGCATGAGTGGAGTTCTTATATGAGGTGATAGGGCTGCAATGAACCATTCTTTATGTTGTGCTGGTCCAATAGTGAAACTAACTTGATCTAGCAGAACTTTGAACCTCTAATCAAAGTCCCAAACTAATTCACCTCGCCTCTGCTGAATCTCTTTCAGTTCAGTTATACACTGTGACTCTGATTTAGGCTTCTTGAACTCTTTGATCATTGCTGTTTTAATATCAGGTAGGACATGGTTCTGAGTGCTGGAAAACTTCATGAACCAGGTCAAAGCTCAGTCTCTAAAAGAAGTGATTAGCTGTGCTCTTCTAATATCTTGATCCATAATGTTTTTAGCAGTCCAAACAGCTTCGCATAAGAACCAAAACTGCTCTGGATCCTCTGATCCAGTTCCTTTGAACACAGGGAGCTTGATATCATCAGTCATATGGGCCATAACGGATTTAGGGGGGGGGGGGAACTTACTGGGTAGAATGACCTGCGACAGGAATGCTCGGGCTAGGGTTATTTTCTAACTGTGATGGGTTCTCAGGGGTAACAGATCTACGCTGTGGAGTTCTAGGAGGGTTTCTAACAAAAGGGGTTTCTTCAGATTCCTAGTATTCTAGACTTAATGGCGTATACTCTATATTCTGGCCTAGGGTATAGGATTCTAGGTTTCTCTTGTATCTTTTACTGCTTCGCAGCAAACCACTTTGCTCGTCGAAGTTACTTTCACTTCCAAACATAGGTTAGTAAAAATAAATCTAGCAATCTGATTCTATAAGTAATATACCTTTCTCAGCCAAGAGCATTTTAATTTGTAGACTAAATGAATTTAGGTACTTACCCCTTGGTCCTTTGAAAAAATGTCTTTCAGCTTCGCTAAAAGAGGTACTTGTGTCGATGGAAAACTCTGTCACAAATGCTTCAAGGGTTTGCGTTGTCCAGAAATCAACAGCTCGTGATATCGTGTTGTTCAATCTTTTCAATATGTTAATTCTTGCAGGGTTCCAATCAAGAAACCGATCTTCCTTGAAGTTGGTCTTTCTTTCTGTCAACCTAGATAACCACTGGTGCAATTCTATGTGGATACTACCAAAGAAAATTTCGTAAATATTAGTGAAAACATACCTTTCCAAGAAGTCGTCTGAGCTACAATGAGGATCCTTATTTTCTTGTTCAACAAATTTCTGATAGGTAGCTTCAACCCAGTCACCGATTTCTTTTACTGGGGGCCTCCAAAACATAGCCCTTCAGGTACGACGTAAATCCCTCTTGAAGCAGATTTGTTCACCCGACAACGGAACCAATTTGTTGGGCTATAGGGCGGACCCGAGGTTTATACTTTAAATTCGCACCAACAAAAAGACCCACAGTGTTGGCCCCTTTTGGCAACAACCTGCGAACAGGTTGTAGTCTCACCCGAAACAGCTATGGGGTGCCACAGAATCAGGCTTCTACAAGAAGAAGAGGGATATTACTATACCTTTAGCCTTAACAACAAATATTCATACAAAATAGAGCTTCGATATTCACTTATATAGCTTCACAGTTAGATAAACAAACAATTTCTTGCCTAACCCTTAACTGGGAATTCACAGCGAAGTTAATATTTAGCACTTATCTTACTTATCATTTACCTACTTATCAATGCATGAAAAGAAAACAGAAACAAGATAAAAGCACAACCACAACACAAGATATAATGTGGTTCACCCCCAGGGTAGGGGCTACGTCCATAGAACTGCGCTTTTATTCAACTTTTCACAAAACAACAGTTCTGATCTGCACACTCAGCTGCAGATCCTTTCCTTCAAGTCTAGTTGCGTACTTAGCTGCAGTTCCTTTCTTACAACTCTAAGTTGCACACTTAGCTGCAGTTCCTTTCCTTACAAAAACCCTCTATGTACACAGCTGTAGTTCCTTCTTGCAAAAACCATTTGCGCACACAACTACAGAGGTCGTCCACGCACACAGCTGGGACTTGACCTTAAAAACCAAAATAGATCTTAACTTCGCATCACATGATCCTCATGTCATTAGATACCCTTAACATATTTACATGAGTGCCTATTTATACAAGTGCACTCTTACAAAATCATGGGCTTACACCCAAAAATTATGGACAATTACAAAAACAGGGCTTTGAATCAACCCCGACACCCCTAAGACTATTTTGACACACAACTCCGCTTACAAGCTTCCACAAAAACCACGAAGTTACCAAAATTAAGGACCGTTAAGGTGCGCACCCCAACACTTACTTAGTTCTTATGAACTAATGCATTTATTCCATTGTCGCTTGCGGGTGCACTTGATGATGGAAACTGCTTAGAGAAGCTAAACAAGAAATACTACCCATTTGATTACTAGCATTCTTCTTGAGCGATGAGTGACTTACAGTCCTAACCTAGTGGTTACATAATTGTTGTTAGTTGATACTTACATAGGGATGGACGTTTTATTAGCCTATGTTGTACGGGTTACCATTATTGCTTTTATGGTCTTTACGACAATGTTGTAATTACTACTGCATATATTTATATGGTACAGTATGGTGTTATCACTTGGTAACTTGATTTATTTTTAATGCGATCTTGGTGTAATATTTTAAAACCTTACCATTATCCCTTCCATGGAATATTCCATATGACATGGACTATGGCTAAACCTATGTATTCGACACATATTTTACATGGCACATTGATTAGGCTTGGATTTGTGTTAAAGGGTGATATAAACTATAGAATGTGGGTTTTTGAATTATGTTGTTGGAGGCTAGGGTGGTGACATAAATGCACCTTGAAAAACATGGCCTTCAAGGTTAGGGATTGGCTCTTGCGTTAGTTTGGTCATTCGCAACATGGCTACTTCATCTCTGCCTATGCACCGTGTGGTGGTGTGGAGCTTTGAATATTTGGTCGTGATGGAAGGTACGTAACCCTCTCTTGTTTAGCAATGATGTTTGTTAGTTTAGTTGGGTTTCAATGCATACTCCTCATCGTGGCTTCTATTTTTTTTTGTAAGTTGCAGGGTATGAAGAAATCGTGGGTCATGGGTCGCCTTGTGGTCAATGCCATACCCATTCAAAAAATTCTTGTTGTAACCAGTTCTTAGCTTGTTCCTTCTCTTTTATGGTTGTTTGTGATAGAGCTTAACAAAACTCATTGTGGGTTTGGAAGTTTGGTTTTAATGGCTATGTAAAACAAAGGGGGGTGTCTACAATATTATGAGTATAGCATCAGAGATATGTTAATACTTAGGGTTTTTGTTGCCGGGGTTTAGTTCCTTTAGGTCAAAAGTTAAAATGCATTTCGGTGTTGTTTTATGGACTTTGTGTAGAGAATGTGTCCTTGGTGAACATTCCCACGCCCTGCGAATTGTAATCTATGTTTATACTTGGCTACGGCGTTAGCACCATTGCTTACAATGGTGCAAGGACGGGGTTATATGACTGTGCAAAATTTTTATTTCATTTTAAGAAGGGAAAAGAACATTATTTAGACTCTATGCATAGTTATTGGTTTCTTATACAAAATATGTGCATACTACTAGATTTCATGGATATGATTTCACTCTTGGAATTAGTTTATTATGTGTGTATATGAAAACCTTCTTTAAGTTCTTATATGGAAAAATGTTGATAGCGTTTGTTGGCTTTAGGATCCATGCCGTAGGTGGCATTGGTGTTTCCCGCCATTGGAGCTGTGACTGTGTGTTGTATTAATGAATTATTTTTTTTATGGTTGAATCTTGTTTATGGTTAATTCTTTATATTAGACTGTAAGAGCCGTGACAGGGGTGTAACCCTTCGATGGGTGTCATTGCTACTTGTATAGCATAGACAGGGTTGTGTTAATATTTAAATGCTTTGTTAATGTATAGGGCCAAGGGACGTAGTTACTGTGTGTAATTTTATTTGGGTCTTTCGACCTCTGTGTAGAGATTAGATGTATTTGATTTACGGTCTGTGCATTTATAATAGCGTGGCTTAATAGTTGAAACGCTACAACGTACGGTGGAAAACTAATAATGAATCCTACACACATATACACACATACACACATACATGAATAAACATATAGACTCTGTTTAGAGTAATATATAGGTTTTAGGAAACAAAGTATAAGTTATGAAATAAAATGCAGAATTATGTTGGAAGGAAATAAGCCCTAAATAAATCTTAAATAGGAAGTAATTGTAAACATAAGGCTAGAAATATAACATAAACCCTTAACTAGTCTAACAGGATACAATGGCAGACATAGGGTTAGAAATATAGCATAACCCCTTAACTATTCTAATAGGAATTATACTAGATAATGGAACAAAGAATTAAGAATCTCATACCTACAAAGTGAAGCTGTTGCAATGGCTGAAACTTGCACACTCAATTACCTAGCATTAACAATTCACAGACAGATCTAACCTTTGTATAGATGAACGAAATACTTGGGAACTACCATGTTCCACCCAACCATGACCCAGAACCATTCCTAGTTTTAATATGGATCCCCCTGAGCTGGTTCCAACATGCAAGTATATTAGAGCTCCTAAGGCAAGGCTTCCCTAACTAGGATATCAAGTCTGAATCAGGTCTGAATCAGTTCTGCTTTTTCATCTTAGGAAAATGCTCCCCAAGAACTCTCTTAAGAATAATTAAGAAGAATAATTATTCCAAAAAAAGGAAGAGGTCACCAAGCCTCTCTTTGGCTTGGGACTTTATAGACATACTTTTCGGTCAAAGGGGAAGTTAAATAAATAATCATTTGATTTCTTGATTTAACCATTTTATTTAATTTATGTACTTTTAATAATTAACTTAGGAACTTTTAACTAGTTCCTAATTGGACTTTTGTAGGTATTATAATATCTAATTTCTTTTGTTAATAATAATAATAGATGGAGCCTTTCCTTATTTCTTATATTATTAATATTATTACTATGCTTACTCTTTATACATACCATGTATAAAATATATAATAATATATATTATTTGTTAACACTTTCCTTTAGGTATCATATATTATGATCGCTAAACTTATGACACTTTCTTCATTAAGGCCATCAGGTAGGTGGTTAGGTCTACTACGCAAGGAAACTCTAAACATCCTTGCATGTTGGATTCCCTTGAATAACATGGTAGTTATTCAGTACTTGATGAGATACATAAATTCGAGATTTCATTTAATGAATTATAAATAATTCAAATGAGATCAATATTTTACTCAAGTCGTTTTCACTCAACATCATTAATTCTTTTCAGTAAATCCTAGTGCTTATCAGATCCCATACTCAATGCTAAAAACAGGGAGTTACAAACTTAGTGCAATTCCAGAGCTCCTCACTCAACACTAATGCTAGGATGTACTTGTAGGATACATCTAGGGATACAATAGCCAAGGATCCAATGTTCCATAGATTATGCTCAACATCAACTTGGAAGGCTCTAGGGATTATTCCAAACTCTTCCAATGTATCTTTTCATGTGCTTCAGAGCTTCCTGATCAACACAAAGTTTTTCATATCTCATGTGTTTCAGAGCTTCTCGCTCAACACAACATAGACACTCATGTGCTCCAAATCTTCTCGCTCAACACAAAACATCTTAAATACTCATGTGCTCTAGAGCCCCTTTATCAACACGAAACATCTCATCAAACATGTGCTTCAAGGTCCATGCCCAACACATAAAATCATACATAAAACATATGTAATTGAATTACACCCAATATATCAAACAAATCATCATGTTCATATGCAGTGGGGTTATTGACCCAGTATATCAAAATAAAACATCAAGGTAACATCATAATAAATTGGCTCATGATCATAAGTGTTAGGTCCAAAATTTGGGATATTACATCCCTCCCCCCTTAGAAAAACATCGTATGTGGTGTTCTAGGGACTCAGAATGAAATCATGAAACAAGGCGGGGTAAGTATTTCTCGTGGTGGATTCATTCTCCCAAGTATCCTCATTAGCTTTGAAATGATTCCATTTCACTTTCAATTGGACTATGGTATGCTTCCTGATCTACACCCCTCTCTTTTCCAATATATGAAGAGGTTTAGGGGAAAAATCCCCTTCAGGCTCCACCCAATCAATCACTGTTTAGTATCATAAACATATTTCTTTAATAAAGATGCATGGAAAAAATTATGAACTCTTATGTGAGTGGGTAACACTATTTCATATGCCACTGGCCCTCTCTTAGCCAATATCTCAAAGGGTCCACAAAATCTAGGTTCTAACTTACCACACCTACCCAAGCTCAACGAGCTTCATTTTTCTTTTACTTTCAAGTAGACATGATCACATATTTGATAGTCCTTATATTTTATTTTCTTATTTGTGTATATTTTCTGGAGGCATTGTGCTTCTTTAAGGTTCACTTGGACCTTGGTAACCAACTATTCCAATTCATTTAACAAGTTAAGCCCTAACATGAGCCGATCGACTAGGCTATCCTAAGTAACTAGTATTCTACACTTCCGTCCATACAATACCTCAAAGGGACTCATCTTGGTGAAAGTTTGGTATACGTTTTTATACAGAAACTCTACAAGATGCACATAATCTTCCCACTTGGTGGGGTTTTTCATGACATACATCCTAATCATGTCCTCGACAATTTGGTTTACCATTTCTATCTGCTTGTCTGTCTGCAGGTGATAAGCAGTAATAAAGTTCAACTGGATCTCTTATTCAGAGAATAAATATATCCAAATTTTTTCGGTAAAGTTAGTATCTCAATCCGAGATGATTTCCTTGGGTATCTCATGCAATCAAAATATCTCCTTCAAGAAGTTATCTGCAATGTGTATTTCCTTGTAGGTCGACTTCACTAGAATGAAGTGTGGTTATTTTGACAATTTGTCAACTACTACAAAGATAGAATCATTTTGTTTCTTACTTTTAGGTATACTGGTGATAAAATCCATACTAATGACCTGCCACTTCCATTCCAGAAATGGTAATGGCCGCATCTATCCTGAAGGATGCTAGTGCTCAACTTTGACCAGCTGACATTTGTGACATTTTGAAATAAACATTGCTATGTCGACCTTTAACATAGGCCATAAAAACTGTCTCTTAAGGATGTATATCATCTTTTGATATCTTGGATTCCCCAAGTAGGGTGTTCGATGAAATTATGTGAGGATGTTGGACCGAATTGTTGAGGTAATTGTAACTTTGGAATGTATTCACCTATATATCTTATGTCTTGTACCCTGATGTTTATTTTGGGAAGTGTCTGTAATGTATTTGAGTCATGTCATGCCCCGATGTTCCTATCAGGAGATTCAATAATGTAAACAAGTCATGTTAAGTCATTGTGGGTAAACCTCCTATTGTTCAAGGGTTAAAGTCCCCACAGTTGCGGGGCCCTAGGGTTATTAGACTCTCCTAGAGTAGTCAACCCTAGTGAGTTATTGTCAATTTTGGAATTAGTATAAATAGAGAGTGAGACTCTCTATTTATTACACACTCACTCACACTCAGTTGTAGCACATAGCTCAGGAAGAAGAAGTTGTTTGGGCTAGAAAGAAAGAGGCTATTCCTATCGGGAGATCATCTTATAGTTTTGGGGTTTTACTTTTGGTGTTGATTCTATCTCTAAGGAAATTGCGGGGTTTTATCCATTTATGGTTTCCCCAAGGAAAAACATTGTGTTCATTGTCTCTTGTGTTTTATTGTTGTGCTTGTTATTCTCTCAGTTAAAGATCCTAATATAATGCTAGCTTAAATGATAAAAATATAACATGGTATCAGAGCTAACCAAAGAAGAAGAAATTGTGTAGCTGCGAAAACTAGGGCTTCCTACTTTTTGGATCTCTCTCCACAGATTTTCAGCAAAAGAAGGTTGGGCTGACTCTCCTCTCCAGGGCACATCTTTCTGTCGAAGCAAAATCTGATTTTGAGCATTTTCAGTTTTCGACCCAACATACTACCAGAAATTAGGGATTTCCACAGAAGTGGAATTTTTGAGTGAGCCCAGGCCTGGATTGATCTCCTCTTCAAAATCAAATTTTAGAGATGGAGATCAAATTTTTTGGTTGGACAGAACTCCGGGAAATTCAAACCCTAATCTGCCCCTGAACCAAGCAATGTAGAGCTTCAACTGCAGATCTAGATCTGGCATCTTATTTTTGTAAGATCTAAATATTTTTTATTTCCATTTGAGGTTCTTAGGTAAGATGTCTCATCATACCAAGCTTGATGAAAATGTTGAGGGAGATGATAACTTTTGAGCTTGGAATTATAGGATCTCCCTGGTCTTAGAAGAAAATGAGTTGGACTCCTATATCAATGTGGAGGTTCTAGTTCTAGAGGGAGATGAGGCTAATGACTTACACAAGAATAAATTGGTCATGGCTAAGAGGATTATTTTTGATTCAATCAAGGGTCACCTCATACCATAGGTGTGCTCCCTAAAGACACCTAAAGCTATGTTTGATGCCCTGACCAAACTGTTTGAAGGGAAGAATATAAACCGGAAGATGACTCTGAGAAACCCACTGAAGAATGTAAAGATACAGAATGTAGAGAGCATCTAGTCTTACTTTACAAGGGTCTCTTAGATCAAGGAACAACTAGAAGTAGTATATGACGAAGTGGAGAATGCAGATATTATGATGAGCACCTTGAATGGTCTTCCTAGGGCATGGGACTCTTTCATTCAATGTATCTATGCAAGAAAGAAGCGAGTAAAGTTCAGTAGACTATGGGAAGAATGCTCTCAAGAAGAAGCTTGGATAGCAGCTTGAGAAGAAAATATGGGAAGTGAAGATCAAGCTCTCATAGTCCACAGCAAGAAAACCAGAAGGGACCATCATCACTCCAAAGGTAAGAATTCACACTCTAGAAGATATTTGTCTAATATTAGATATTACACATGTGATGAGAAAGGACACATATCAAAATACTTCCCTAACAAAGGGAAATCTCATAAGAAAAGGGGAAATAAGAGAAGACACCATGCTCATGCTGCAGAGGATGATGAACCTTCCACAAAGCAAATAAGACAAGAAAGTGATGATTCTTCAAGTGATGAAGAATATGTGTCGATCTCTGCTCTCACAGGAACTATCTCACATGGAATCAATGATTGGATTATAGATAGTGGTGCTTCCAAATAGATGATGGGATTCAAATAACCATTTGTGAAACTATCTTAACACGAGTAACCTCACAAGGTGAAACTTGGGGATGACTACCAGTATCCAATAAAAGGTAGTGGTGAATCCTCCTATAATCTAGACTCTGGAAAGTCTATGAAGATGAAAAGTGTATTGTTTGTACCAGGACTAAAGAAGAACCTCCTCTCCATATCTGCATTGGATGCAAAAGGAATGAGGGTTGCTTTTGTATATGTCCAAGTGCTTATGTGGCCAAAGGGAAATACTTTTGATGATGCAATAGTGATTGGGGAACAAGAAGGAGGTCTATACAAATTGAAGGGCCAACCAAAACAAGCTTTGGTTCATGACTCACTAGAACCAAGTGAACTTTGGCATAGGAGGCTTGCACATGTGCATTATAGGGCACTACCACTTCCAAGCAAAGTTGTTCAAGGTCACATGATGGTGTCTACAAAGGATGTGAAAAAGCAAAGAACACAAAGAAGACATTTCGAAGTAGCGAGAGTAAGGCAGAAGGAATCTTGGAAATCATCCACTCCGATGTATGCAGTCTCATGTCATCTAGTTCATTAAATAGGTATGTATACTATGTTTCTTTCATTGATGATTTTTCTAGGAATACATGGATATACTTTAGGAATAACAAATATGAAGTATTCAGAAAGTTTAAGGAATTCAAAGCCTTGATCGAGAACCACACAGAAAATAAAATCAAGAATTTTCGATCAGATAATGGCAGAGAATTCACATCGAACGAATTCAAAGACTTATGCAAATATTTAGGGATTAAGAGGGAGTTAACCACTCTATATAATCCACAACAGAATGGAGTTGGAGAAAGGAAGTATAGAATTATCATGGAAGCTACAAGGGCTATGCTTCATGATCAAGATATTCACATGCATCTATGGGCAGAAGCTACCAAAACAACGATGTATGTATAGAACCATACTCCACAAAGAGTACTCGAGAATAAGACACATGAAGAAGTATTTTCCGAAAAGAAACCAAAATTCAACCATCTCAGAATATTTGGCTTTCCAGTGTACATACACATTCCAAAAGAAAAGAAGACAAAGTTAGATCCTTCAGGAAGGAAGGGTATATTTGTGGGATACTCTGAAAGTTCGAATGCTTACATAATATGCTTCCCAGGATTCAAGAAGATCGACATTAGTAGGGATGTAACATTTGATGAATACTCAGCTTATAACAAATCCAGAAAGAGACCTGCTGAAGATCCCGAAGAAACAAAAGCACCCAGAATTCATGACACAACCATGAACAAAGAATATCAAAAAGAAGATCGCGAAATAGAAGAAACTCAAGAACCTGTAGATCCACCTCAGGAGAAGAATCCTCACAAGATGAAACCTGCTTGGGTAAGAGAAGCTATCCAAGGTGCAGAAAGATATGGGGCTCCAGAAGAATCACATAGAGAAAGGAAAAGAACCAGGTCCTATTCCAGTTATGTACCCTTATTATGTGATTTCATTGATAAAGAACGTTCCAACTATGAATAAGCGACATAAAAAAAAGAATGGAAGGATGATATGATCGAAGAGGACCAATTGATCATGAATAATGATGTTTGGGATGTTGTCCCAAGACCTGAGGGGAAGTGTCTAGTGGATTCCAAATGGATCTACAAGATCAAGCATGTTGCAGATGGCAGCATAGAAAAATATAAGGCAAGATTCGTGGCTCGTGGCTTCTACTAGAAAGAAGGAATAGATTATGAAGAAACTTTTACACCTGTAGCCAGATACACTTCTATCAGATCAGTGCTTTCTCTGGATGCAGTGATGAAATGGAAGATACACCAGATGGATGTCAATACTACTTTCTTGAATGGTGTAGTGGAAGAGGAAGTGTATGTGGAGCAACCACTCGGTTTTGAGACACATGACAGGGAGACTCATGTGTGTAAATTGAATAAATCCCTGTACAGTTTGAAATAGGAACCCAGGACATGGTACGGCATAATTGATGGCTTTCTATCTAGTTTGGGATTTACCAAAAGTAAAGCAGATTCCAACCTCTACTACAAAGTTGAAGAAGGAAATCCAGTGATACTCCTACTATATGTAGATGATCTGTTTGTAATAGGTATGGATGGATTGATTACTAATACGAAGAGAAATCTTGCTGTCGATTTTGAAATGAAGGACTTATGTATGATGCATTATTTTCTAGGAATGGAGGTGTGGCAGAATGCAGATGGAATCTTCCTCAGACAAGGGAAGTATGTAGTAGAGATCCTGAAGAGATTTGGGATGATGGAATGCAAAGGCCATAACCACACCTATGGCATCGAACCTGGAGCTATTGAATGATGCTTCATCTGAGTCAGTTGATGCCACGATGTATCGTTAGATGATCGGTTCCTTGATGTACCTAAATAATACCAGACCAGATATTTGCTTTGTTGTGAACAACTTGAGCCAGTTCCTGACAGATCCGAGACATGTTCACTTGATTGCTGCAAAGCATATTCTGAGGTACCTAAATGGTATAGTTAATTATGGGCTCAAGTATAAGGCTGATCAAAATATTAACCTGGAGGGTTATGTTGATTTATATTGGGCAGGAAATGCCATCGATAAAAAGATAAATTTAGGGTGTTGCTTTAGTATGGGATCAGGTGTGATCTCTTGATTTAGCAAGAAGCAATCCTATGTGGCACTAAGTACAGCTGAAGCAGAGTAATCCATAGCTTATTCAGCTAGTTGTGAGGCAATATGGATGAGGAAGCTACTGTCTGATCTATTTGATCTCTAGTTAGATGCTACTTGTATATATTGTGACAACCAGAATTGCATGAAGTTGTCAGAGAATCTGGTGTTCCATGACAAGTTAAAGCATATCAAGATCAAATATCACTATATCAAGGATATGGTGCAGAGACTAGCAGTGAAGCTCCAGCATGTTGCAACGAATGAACAGATAGCTAATGTGTTGACAAACCCATTGGCCATAGTGAAGTTTGAGTACTTAAGGGAGAAAATTGGTGTTCTCCAGATCGAGATTCCTCCCAAGAGGAAGTGATGAGTCTGTGATGTGCCTTTCTGACATGGTGAGAGGATTGGTTCCTTCCATGGTCAAATGTAAGTGATGTGCCCTTCTAACATGGTGAGAGGATTGGTTCCTTCCATGGTCAGACATAAGAGATGTGACATGGTGAGAGGATTGGTTCCTTCCATATTCAAATGTATGTGATGATCCCACATCCAGCATGAAAAAGGGCTGGCTCTGTGAAGACACATCTATTATGAAAAAGGACTAGCTCTGTGTAGATCCCACATCCAGCATGAAAAAGGGTTGGCTCTGTGAAGACACATCTAGTATGAAAAAGGACTAGCTTTGTGTAGATCCCACACCTAGTATGAAAAAAGAATAGCTCTGTGAAGACACATCTAGTATGGAAAAGGACTCGCTCTGTGTAGATCCCACATCTAGTATGAAAAAGCAATAGCTCTGTGAAGACACATCCAGTATGAAAAAGGGCTGGCTCTGTGTATATGCCACATCTAGTATGAAAAAGGACTAGCTCTTTGAAGACACATCTAGTATGAAAAAGGACTAGCTCTTTGAAGACACATCTAGTATGAAAAAGGACTGGCTCTATGTAGATCCCACATCTAGTATGAAAAAGGACTAGCTCTATGATGACACATCTAGTATGAAAAAGGACTGGATCTGCATATATGCCACATCTAGTATGAAAAAGGACTAGCTCTGTGATGATACATCCAGTATGAAAAAGGAATGGATCTATAGATGTACATCCAGCATGAAAGAGGGTTGGATCTGTAGAACTTCCTATGATGAGAAGAATCAAGAGATATCACCCGTGATGATGACCCAGTGATGATCTAGATTGAGTGATGATCTGGATCTAGTGATGATGATCCAGATCGAGTGATGATGATCCAACAGTGATGATCGAGATCGAGTGATGATCTAGATCAAGATGAAGATGACTTGAAGATGAAGATAACTTGAAGATGAATATGACTTGAAGATGAAAATGAATTGAAGATGAACATGAATTGAAGATGAAGATGATGAGAACTCATTGACGATCTAGATGATACATAGAATAAGACCCGTGCTAATAAATTGTGTCAAGAGAACACCTTCCTAGTTAAGAGGAAGCATTGATGTATTTGCAACTTCGAAATGTATTCACCTATATATCTTATGTCTTGTACCCCGATGTTTATTCCAAGAAGTGTCTGTAATGTATTTGAGTCATGTCATGCCTCGATGTTCCTATCAGGATATTCAATAATGTAAACAAGTCATGTCAAGTCATAGTGGGTAACTCTCCTATTGTTCAAGGGTTAAACTCTCCACAGTTGCGGGGCCCTAGGTTTATTAGACTCTCCTAGAGAATTCGGCCCTAGTGAGTTATTGTCAAGTCAGGGATTAGTATAAATAGAGACTAAGCCTCTAGATTTATCACACAGTCACTCACACTCAATTGTAGTGCATAGCTGAGGAAGAAGAAGTTGTTGGGAATAGAAAGAAAGAGGCTACTACTGTCGGGAGATCATCTTACTATTTTGGGGTTTTACTTTTCATGTTGATTCTATCTCTGAGGAATTTGTGGGTTTTCTCCATTTATGGTTTCCCCGAGGAAAAACATTGTGTTCATTGTCTCTTATGTTTGATTTTTGTGCTTTTTATTCTCTCAGTTACAGATCCTAATATAATGGTAGATTAAATGATAAAAATATAACATGAATGTCCCCTCTTTCTCCAACGTACAATCTCTCCTTGGACTATAGATATCCTGTTTCATCTACCTTGTACTCTTTCTGTTGTTGAAACAATTTGTCCTCTTGGACCTTCTTGAGGATTTATACATAGAAAGGGTCAACTCTATTGGCCATTCTAATCCCTCGTGTAAATCTAAATTAGTTTGACTTAAAGTCACCTGATATATCATATGAGTTCGTCGGTTCAAAGCATTAGTAATATTTTTTTCTTTTCCCTTAATATGATTTAGCTCGAAATGGTACTCACTAAGGAAATCCAACCATCTAGATTTCCTGGCATTCAGATCCAGTTGTTTGAATAAATACTTCAGACTCATATTGTCTGTTTTCAGAAGGAATTTCCCTTCCATGAGGCAGTGCTTCCACATCTTCAAGGCATGGATGATGGATGATAAATCAAGATCGTGTGTGGGGTATTTCTGCTCATGTTCTTTTAACTTTCACGAATCATAAAAGATCACGTAATCGTTATAAAAGAGGACTGCTCTGAGTCCTTCCTTGCTTGCATCCGTGAAAACAACGAAATCCCCATCGAGATCTGCAATTTGTACTATCTGTGTGGTTGTCAAAATATGCTTAAGCTTTTGGAAAATTTCCTCACACTTGGTCATCCATAAGAACTTATTTTCCTGCTTTTGAAAAGAGTTCATGGGACAATATATTCTCGAGAAGTTCTCAATGAACTTTCAATAATATCCGGCTAATCCCAAAAAAGGATCTAATGTCGGTGACACTAGTAGGGGTAGGTCAATATTCTATGGCTCTAATGCTTTTTGGGTCCACAACTATCCTTGTCTCGGAGATTATGTGACCGAAGTAATGTATTTGTGGTTTGTAAAAATCACATTTACTAAACTTGGCGTAGAGATGGTGTTCCCGTAACACCTGTAGAACTATGCAAAGGTGCTCCTCGTGTTCCTCTTTACTCTTAGAGTAAACTAGGATGTAGTATATAAATACTAAAAAAAAATTATCCAAATATTTACTGAATATACTATTCATCATACACATAAAGTTCGTGGGTGTATTGGTCAACCCGAATGACATTACTACAAACTCATAGTGACCGTACCTCGTATGAAAGGAGGTTTTGTGAATATCCTCATCGTGGATCCATACCTAATGGTACCCGGATCGCAGGTCAATATTTGAAAAGATCTTGGCTCCTCCTAATTGATCAAACAATTCATTGTTCCTAGGGAGTGGGTATCGGTTCGTGATATTCATTTTGTTATGCTGATGGTAATCGATGCACATCTGCATCGTACCATCCTTCTTCTTTTTGAAAATTATCAGTGATCCCAAAGGGGGCACATTTGGTCATATATATCCTTTCTTTATCAACTCCTGCAACTGTAGTTTGAGTTCCACCAACTCTGGTGCACTCATGCGGTAAGGGGATTTTGAAGCAGGAACTAATCCTAGTTTGAGTTCTATGGAAAAGTATAGGTCTCATTGTGGAGGTAATCCTGGGATTTACTTAGGGAATATGTCCTTGAATTCTACAAGAAGTAGAAATTCCTCTATGTGTTGTTCTCTCTCAACCTCTATCTCTTGGATGTTTACTACAAACAGTTTGCAACCTTTCCTAATGCACTTATTTGCTTGTAAGGAAGGTAACTTCCTTACAGAAACTTTTTTTAGTATTCCTTGAATATTCACTTGATTCCCTTAGATATCTGTACACAAGATTGACTTGTGTAAGAAATCAAGCATTACATGGTGTTGTTCCAACCAGTCCATGTCAATAGGTATATCATATGATCCTAAAGGTAAGATGTTCAGGTTTACTTTTGTAGGAAAATGATTTAGGTTTACCTCACAATATTTAACTATTTCCAAAACGTTTCGTTTCATACATGTGGCTAATTGCACCAACCAAGGTTTATCATGTTTAACTTTTCCTAGTTTACATATATCATTGATTTTAGGTGATACATAGCTCCAGCAAAGCACCTGGTTCAATCAATATTGAAATAGAAGTTTTCAGGATAGTACGTTCTATCTCAACCATGGTATCCTAATGGTCTTCCTGTTGGCCATCCAAGGCTGCATAAATGCGTGGTGTTCCTGCTATGTCCTCTACCGTTGGTTCTTCTTGTAAGTTGTGCACAACCCCATTATTCTTGTTCTTACAATCTCGGGCATAATGAGGCCCTTGGAATTTCCAACATTTAATTTGCAGTGGGGAAAAAATTGGCTCCCCTAGTTGCTACTGGCTTGTTAGCATTTGGAGCTGGTACATATGGCTTTGTACCTGACTTGTTGAATTTCTTGTTGGCTAGAAGAATGTTGTTCTGTTTTCTGTATGGTGGTGGGTTAAAACCCGATTTGCAGTTTTCAGAGAAGTTCTTAGACCTGTCTCTGTTTTTGTTGATGTTCTATTGCCTTAGCTTCCCATGCTCATAACAAAAAATAGCTTTGTGTATTGTAGTGTCCAAATTCTTAGGCATGTCAAACTCAATCCTTTCCCGAAAGTTGGGAGGAAGACATCCAAAAAACTGTTGTATTTTTACCTTTTCATCCCTGATGTATGGCACATAATGTAACATATCTAAAAATCTGTTAATAAAAGCATCCATATTCATGGATCCCATATGTAACTTGTGAAACTCTTTCACTTTTATGTCAAAGAAATATTTTTGACATATATTTTTCTTGAAAAATCTTGCAGAAATTACTCCATCGTATTTCTCTTACCTCATCTTTCTTGGTATGCTTCAAGTCTCTCCACCATCTAGCTGCTTTGCCATTTAAATTATAGATAGCCTTCATTTCACTAGAGTAGTTATGAACTTGGAAATATTTTCTCATACCCAACAACCATTCTTTGTCTTTATCCCTAATGTTCATCTCTCCTTCATAGGTTGGGGCTATTATTTTTATAAACTCTTGCTGAAGATTGTCATCATTTCTTTGTTTCTCTCTGCCTGGAGAAAGATAGTCATCACTGGAAGGATTGTGATAATATCCTTCTGGAGGTTCAGGTTCATGTTCCTCTTTTCCTTCTTCTCTTGGGATACTGGCCTGTTTATGATAAGTTTCTTTATTGAACCTGTTTGTGGAATGAATGGGTTTTCCCTGCGGGATTCCTCCCATCATGTTTCATAGAAATGCTTCATTAATTGCTTTTTGTTCCTTTCTTACATTCAGATTATCAGCTCTTAAACTCTGCAAGTCTGCTTGAAGACTTTGTATTCTTTCATTATATCAGAATTTAGTTCCACCACTAGTTTTGATTCCTGGGTGGGGGTATTCAACTTCCCTTGCCGGCTCTTATCTTCTTCAGTTTTCATGATCGGAACCGTTCTTTTAAAATACTGCAATTACAAATTTTTAATAACAGGAAAAATTTATGTTAACAAAAATTAAAAACATGCTTTATTTTCCTTGCAATGAATGTTTGGTATGCCCATTTGGTCTCTTAGTGTTGAAACTGGGCTATGATACCACTTGTAATGTCCCCAAAATTTGAAAATAATAACTTTTTTAATAGGCTAATCATTTACTGCTTGAGCTAGAAATTATTTAACTCTGCGGAATCTATCATAATTTGTTTATAGTGCTGTAATGTCATAATTTGTTCTTACATCCTTCTTTCATATTTTCAAATCTGATTAGTAATGTAATACTTATGTTGTTGTGATGTTGATTACTATATTGATCAATGGTTACGAATTTACATGCCTGTTAGTTGTTTTATTATGTACTCATTAGTTATAAAGTTTGATTATTGTCGTATAAATAATTCTGACTTTATTTGTTATTGAAAAAGGGGTGGAGTGGCAGGACTTGTTTCCCTTGTAAACAACTGAGAGGTAACTGTTCTCTACTTCTCACAATGGAGCTTACTTAGTTCTTATGAAGTAATGCATTTATTTCCTCGTCGCATGCAGGTGCACTTGATGACAAAAATTTCTTAGAGAAGATAAACAAGACATGCTGCCTGTTTGATTACTATCGTTCACCTTGAGCGACAAGGGACTTACAGTCCTAAACTAATGGTTACATAAATATTGTTAGTTGATACTTACATAGGGTTGGATGTTTTAATAGCCTATGTTGTACTAGTTACCATTATTTCTTTTACGGTCTTTACGACAGTGTTGTAATTAATACTGCATATAGTTATATGGTACAGGTTTTATATGGTGTTATCACTTGGGAACTTGATTTATTTTTAATATGGTCTTCGTGTAATATTTTAAAACCATATCATTAGCCCTTCCATGGAATATTCCATATGCCATGTACTATGGCTAAAACTATGTATTCGATACATATTTCACATGGCATGTTGATTAGGCTTGGATCTGAGTTAAAGGGTGATATAAACTATACAATGCGGGTTTTAAAATTATGTTGTTGGAGGCTAGGGTGGCGACCTAAATGCATCTTGGAAAACGTGGCCTTCAATATTAGGGCTTGGCTCTTGCATTGGTTTGGTTATTTGTAGCATGGTTGCATGAGCTCTTCCTCTACATTGTGTGGTTGTGTGGAGCTTCGAACGTTTGGCCATGATTGAAGGTACGTAACCCTCTTTTGTTTAGCAGTATTGTGTGTCTGTTCGGTTGGGTTTCAATGCGTACTCCTCATTGTGGCTTCTATTTTATGTTGTAGGTTGTAGGGTATGAAGAAATAATGGGTCATGGGTCTCCCTATGGTGAATGCCACACCTATTTGGGTAAGTCCCGATGTAACAAGTTCTTAGCTTGTTCCTTCTCTTGCATGGTTGTTTGTGATAGAGTTTAACAAAACTCGACATGGGTTTGGAAGTCTAGTTTTAAAGGCTATGTAAATAAAGGGGGTGTCTTTAATATTATGAGTATAGAATCAAAGATGCATTAAGACTTGGGATTTTTCTTGCTGGGGTTTAGTGCCTTTGGGCTAGAACTTTAAATGCATTTAGGTGTTGTTTTATGGACTTTGTGTATAGAATGTGGCCTTAGTGAACATTCCTAGGCTCTACGAATTGTAATCTATGTTTATACTTGGATAGGATGTTAGCACCATTGCTTGCAATGGTGCAAGGCCAGGGTTATATGACTGTGTAAATTCTTATTTTGTTTTAAGAAGGGAAAAGTACAGTATTTAAACTCTGTGTGTATTTATTGGTTTCTTATACACAATATGTGCATACTGCTCGATTTTGTGGATATGATTTTACTTTTGGAATTAGTTTATTCTATGTGTATACGAAAACCTTGTTTAAGTTCTTATATGGAAAAATGTTGACAGTGCTGGTTGGCTTTAGCAACCATGTCGTAAGTGGTATTGGCGTTTCCCACCATTAGAGCTGTGAGTGTGTGTTGGATTAATGAATTATAGTTTTTATCGTTGAATCTTGTTTATGTATAATCCTTTATATTAGACTGTAAGTGTCATGATAGGGGTATAACCCTTCGATGGGTGTCATTGCTATTCGCATAGCGTAGGCAGTGTTGTGCTAATATTTAAATTCTTTGTTAATTATAGGGCCTAGGGCCATAGTTACCGTGTGTAATTTTATTTGGGTCTTTTGACCTCTATGTAGAGATTAGATGTATTTGATTTATTGTCTGTGTATTTATAATAGTGTGGCTTAATAGTTGAAATGTTGTAATGTATGGTAGAAAACTAATAACGAATCCTACAGGATTTGATATGGTGACTTGTAAAGAAACAGACTCAGCAGTAATTGATCCTAGGTCATTATGATTATAAATGTTTATAAATGTATGGGTTTGATTTGGGCATAATGCCTATAGGAATTGATCTTACGACCTCTGTGTATTTATACGACGTTTTTATAAGAGGGTTGTGCATATCATTATGGTTGATTTTTTTTCTTGGGACTTTCGTTATGGCATACTATTCTTGGATGTGTAGTTTATAAGTTATTTAAAAAGTTTGGTTTATTATACATGCAATGGATTGATGTGGATTATTGTTTATATCTTCATACCATTAGATGGTCTCGATATTTGGACTGTAGATCAATTTAATCATTTCTTTAATGTATGAAGAATGATTTTGTTTAAGACTTGGTTCTTTAATAAATACAAACATACCCTGAGGGGTCTTTGATGGTTTTAATCTAGCTTGTTATTTTGGTTTTAAATGTTTTTCTTACATATAGAATAATTTGTTTATAGTATTGTTTGATTTAGAATAAAGCTTCATCCTATTAGAGGTCTCTATGCCCTCATTGTTTGGCATTTTAATTTGTTATTTGTTTATAATTCTGTTAGATTTTTATCATTCAAGCTAGCATTATGATCTTAGGATCTTTAACTAAGAGAATAACATGCACAACAATAAACAAAAGAGACAAGAGACACAAATAATTTTACTCGAGGAAACCATAAAGGAGAAAACCCCACAACTTCCTCAGAGATAGAATCAGCACCAAAAGTAAAACCCAAAAACATAAAGATGATCTCCTGACAGTAGTAGTCTCTCTCTTGTCCCAGCAACTGCTCTCTCACTCATGCGCCCCAATGAATGAGTGTGTGTGTGATAAATAGAGAGGCTCACTCTCTATTTATATTCTTTCATTCACTTAATGTCCACTCCAACATGTTTTCCTCACTTAAAAATTACTTACTAGAGCCGACATCTCCAAGAGAGTCTAATAACCCTACTGCCCCAAAACTTGTAGGGACTTTCCCATCTGACCAACAAGGAGGGTTATCGTTAACACAACCATGGGGACTATTGCCTCAAATTAAAATAACTCACCTAGGGCAGACTTCTCTAGGAGAGTCTAATAACCCTAGGTCCCCACAACTACGGGGACTTTAACCCTTGATCATTAGGAGGGTTACCCACAATGACTTGACATGACTTTTTTACACTATTGAATCTCCCCATAGGAACATTGGGGCATGACATGACTCAAATACATTACAGACACATCCCAGAATAAACATCAGGGTACAATACATAAGATATATAGATGAATACATTCCGAAGTTACAAATGAATCAACACTCCCTCTTAACTAGGAAGGTATTCTCTCGACACAATTTGTCAACATTGGTCTTCTTGTCTGTATCAATTGGATCATCATCAAGTGGATCTATATCATCACTTGGTATGGATCATTACTGCTTGATCATCACTTTTGGATCATCATCACGGGTGCTATCTCATGATTCTTCTCGTCACAGGAAGTTCTACAGAGCCAGCCCTTTTTCATGCTGGTTGTAGGCCTAGCCTCCATGTAGGTCTTCTTTAGTGCTTATATCTGATACTAAATCAGAATGGCCCACCCAACACTTACATATGACCATGAGAGGAACACATCCAACACCATGTCAGAAAGGCACGCCCAACACTCACATCTGACCATGGGAGGAATACATCCAAGAACCATGCCAAAAAGGCCACTTACATCTGTGAAAAGGAACATCACTCACAACCACCAGCATGATAGGACACACCTACTATCATCTGTGGAAAGGCTCAGAACTTACATCCGCCAACATGGTAAGACACACATACTACCATCTGTGGAAAGGCACAACACTCACATCCACCAGCATGGTAGGACACACCTACTACCATATGTGGAAAGGCATAGCACTTACAATCACCAGCATGGTAGGACACACCTACTACCATCTGTGAAAAGGCACAACACTCACATCCACTAGCATGATAGGACACACCTACTATCATATGTGGAAAGGCTTTGCACTTACATCTGATCATGTGGGAACCAATCCCACCGTCACATCAGAATATCTCCTAGCCCTAGGCTGAGGATTCCTAGTAAATGACTAGGTACCTCCATTCTCCCAAAGAATGGCATCATCCCTTATATCTGATCAAGTGGGAACACATCCCTCAATCACATCAGAATGGCCGTACACTTATATCTGATCATGTGAGAAGACATCCCACAATCATATTAGAATGGCCCTTAGACCCAGACTGAGTATTCCTGCTAACTGAACAGGTACCTGCATTCAAAGAATGACAATCAACGCTTATATCTAATCATGTAGGAACCAATCCTATAGTCATATTAGAATGGCTCAGCATTCATATCTAACATGGAAGGAAGCAATCCTCTCACCATGACAGAATGGATCAACCCTTACATCTGACCATGGAAGGAACCAATACTCTAACCATGTTAGAATGGCTCATGGACTCATCACTTCCGCTTGGAAGGAACCTCGATCTAGAGAACACCAAGCTTCTCCCTGAAGTACTCAAACTTCACTCTAGCTAATGGCTTCATCAACATATTAGCTATTTGTTCATCCATCACAACATACTGGAGCTTCAATGCTCCTCTCTCCACCATATCCCTGATATAGTGATATTTGATCTCGATATGCTTTGACTTGTCATGGAACATCGGGTTCTCCGACAACTTCACACAACTTTAGTTGTCGCAATATATACAAGTAGCATCCAACTGGAGATCAAATAAATTAGACAATAGCTTCCTCAGCCATACTACCTCACAACTGGCTGATTAGGCTGCAACATACTCTGCTTCAACTATACTCAGTGCCACACAGGACTACTTCCTGCTAAACCAAGAGATCACACCTGATCCCATATTGAAGCAACACCCTGAAGTTCTCTTCCTATCGATGGCACTGCCTGCCCAATCTGAATCAACATAACCCTCCAGGTTAATCTTCTAGTTTGCCTCATACTTGAGACCATAATCAACTATACCACTTAGGTACCTCAAAATATGCTTTGCAGCAATCAAGTGAACATGTCTCGGATCTATCAGGAACTGGCTCAAGGTGTTCACAACAAAGAAAATATCTCGTCTCATGTTTGTCAGGTACATCAAGGACCGAATCATCTGACGATACATAGTAGCATCAACCACTTCTTATGAAACATCACTCAATAGATTCAGGTTCGATACCATAGGTGTGGTCATGCAGTCCATCATCCTAGACCTCTTCAGGATCTCTATTGCATACTTCCCTTGTCCACACCTCCATTCCTAGAACATAGTGCATCATCCCCAAGTCCTTCATCTTGAACTCGACAGCAAGTCTCCTTCTTGCAACTTTAATGAGTTCCTCTTTTCTATCAGGAACAAGTCATCGAGATATAATAGGAGCATCATTGGTCTTCTGCCTTCAACCTTGAACCAAAGGTTGGAACCCACTTTACTCTTAGTAAATCCTAGATTCATCAGTAATCTGTCCATCCTATCGTACCATGTCAAACCTTAGGATCTTCTGTAGTCACTCCCTCTGAAGTGAAGCATCATTCTCCCTCTGTCTTTCATACTCTATGCTTGAAACATTCTGTACCGAAGTGACAAGTAGCTTCCTCTGCTACTAATATTATGTGTATCCATATAGGGCCATTGGATACCAAGATCCTATATATTGAAAACATTCTTTTTACACCCATCTGTGAGCTTGTCATCCTCTATAGGCTTTCATCTTCAACCTTGTAGCAAAGGTTAAGATCTTGATCAAGCTCATCATGTATGTGTTATCCCATGGGTGTCTTCTAAGCTCGTACAAGGCCTTCTTTCATTTGCACACATGATTCTTCCTGTCATGTGTCTCAACTCCCATTGGCTACAAATATCTCTTCATACTCTATTCCTTCTTTTCATGAGAAGCCTCGTGATATGAATTTTGCCTTGTATCCCACGATGTTTCCATCTACTGCATGATGGAACTACAAGCTTCCCTTCATGTATCTATATTGCATCCTAGACATCATTCTTCTTGAACTGGTCTTCCCTTTCTTCTTGGTTACTTCTTCATAGCTAGAAGGTTCTGCATCAATCATGTCGCTGCATTCGTCATATTATTCTTCATTTTGAACTGTCGTCACTTGTTATTCAGAACAAGTCTCATCCTTCTTTGCTTGTAGGCAATCATGTGTGCCATCTTTCCTACAAGTCAAATGCATTTGTATGGTTAGAAACATTTCATAAGGAATATTCATAATGGCAACTTCTTATGCATAAATATATGATCATGCAACTATTTTAGCCAATACAACATTCATCCATATCTCATGGAAACTTTCTAGATTCCTTCCATCTCTACCAGGACAACATTGAGATTGTGCACTGATCCAATATGTCAGCAAAGAGGTTTCATTCTAGATAAGTAGCAATGGAGAGTTGTATAGCAGCATGAGATACTTACCCTTCACATGCATATTAGTAGTATATTGTCATTAATGCAAACATTCTATCATACATAATACATCACCTGAATATAAACAAATGCATAACAAAAACAATATCATGAAATGACAATTGAATACTTATCTTTATTTCTTTCGTGGGTAGACTCCTTCTTGAGCCTTCAGCTTTATCATCTTCTTCATTCATAATAGCATTGTTTCTTATCTAAATGCTAAGATGCATAAGAGGTTCTTCAAGAGTTGATTTATTCATATTCCTCATCACTTGAGGGATCTTTGGATGGTGAGAGCTTGATATTCAATTGCTCCCATGTTCTCTTCTCTTATTATGAGTCGAGCTTCTTCTTCTTCCTAGAGTCTGCTTAAAGTAATCACTTCCTCTTGGCATACATTCCTCATATGAATGAATCCCATGATCCTGGGAGTCCATTCAGGGTGGCTATCACCACTTCTGCATTATCCACTTCTTCTTCTATTGCTACAAGTTGTTCTTTGATTTGAGAGACCCGCGCAAAGTATGACTGTATGGTCTTCAAATTCTTCAACTATTTTCTCAAAGTCATATTCTGATTTATGTTCTTCCCTTCAAATATCTTGGTCAAGGAATCAAAAATATCTTTCGGTTTCTTTAGGGAATACACTTGTGGTATAAGGTGATCCATGATTGAATCAGCAATGACCTTCTTGGCCATGACCAAGTTCTTCTGGTGTAAGGATTTTAGCCTCATCTCCCTCTGGAACTGGAACCTCTCTACTTATGTAGGTGTCCAATTCATTTTCTTCAGAGAGATCATATACTTCCATGCTTGGAATTTGTCAACTTCACCAAGCTTATCATCAAGCTGATGTGATAGATCACTTTGAAATGAGAACCTCAAATGAAAATAGCAAAAGATTAGATCTTACAAATTTGAGGTGTCCGTCCTGGTTTTGGAGCTGGCTGATCTAGGGTTTGTCAGAGAAACCCTAATTTTAAAAACTTGGAATCATTCATATTTGATTATATAGAAATATATGCCTCTTCAATGTGAGCTTTCTAATGTACTCATTTCTGAAAATAGTGGAGGGAAGCTGCCGGAACAGGAAGTCCTAGTTTTCCAATTTCTTCTGCAGAAATGCCTAATACTCGTTCTACGGTATTTCTGAAATTAGTACTCCTCTATGTCTAAATTTTTTTAAAGAGGTATCCCCACCTTTATCTATTCAAAAACCACAGGTTTCATTAGAATTGGTTTCACCAATTGGGATTTATGAGCGGCTTCCCAAGGTGACCTGTTTCAGGACTGTTCAGAATAGCGACATTGTATGGACTTCCATGTGTCACTGTTTCATATTTGGAGTCTAAAACTTATACCATAGAAATTATAGTCTGTTCCATTTCTATAACATCTTTTGAAATTTAATTTGGACCTTGGTATCCCGAGATATAGAAATTCTCCCCAGGTGTCTAGTTTAGGGATGAATCCTGGAAGAGGCTGGAACCCTAACTTGGAGGGATCATATGCCCAAGAGTATAGCACATATGAGGCTAGAATTTGGAAACAGTGTAAATATGGATTTCATATTCAGCCTATGCAATTTTCAGCTCCTGATCCTTCTTCAATCCCGTGATATAGCAAATGTACCAAAACTTATTAGTTTTTGTATTTTAGGGTTTTTTTGGCCTTGGGACAAAGTAGGGTTTGACTTTCCCGGAGTTATACCCAACCAAAAATGTCGACCCAGGTCTCTAAAATTCGATTTTGATGAGGAGAGAAATCCTATGCTAGGTTTACTAAAAAATTCTTCTTCTATAAGAAGCCCTAATTTCCTGCATCAAAAACTGAAAATGTTTGGAATCGAATTCCTCTTCGACAGATTGATGCGCCCTTCAATGGAGAGTCAGCCTAGCCTTCTTTTGCCAATGGATTGTGGAGAGAGACCCAAAAAGTAATAAGCTCTCACTTCTATAGCTGCGCAATGTCTTTTTCTTAGGTTAGCTCTGATACCATGTTATATTTTTATCATTCAAGCTCTCATTATGATCTTAGGATCTTTAACTGAGAGAATAACATGCACAGCAATAAACATAAAAGACAAGAGACACAAAGAATTTTCCTTGGGGAAACCATAAAGGATAAAACCCTGCAAATTCCTCAGAGACAGAAACAACACCAAAAGTAAAACCTGAAAACATAAAGATGATCTCCCGATAGTATTAGTCTCTCTCACTCATGCACCCTAATGAGTGTGTGTGTATGTGATAAATAGAGGGGATCACTCTCTATTTATATTCTTTCATTCACTTAATGTCCACTCCAACATGTCAACCTCACTTAACAATTACTTACTAGAGCCAACATCTCTAGGAGATTCTAATAACCCTAGTGCCCAACAACTTATGGGGACTTTCCCCTCCGACCAACAAGGAGGGTTATCTTTAACACAACAGTGGAGACTATTGCCCCAAATTACAATAACTAACCTAGGGTCAATTTCTATAGGATAGTCTAATAACCCTAGGCCCCCACAACTAGGGGGACTTTAAATTAGAGGAAATTTGAGGTCTAAAATAGACCTCCTAAGGAAAATAATAAAATAATAGTTATTAATTTTGGAGGAAGAATGAAAAAGCTACTTTTTGTGTTCGTATTTTCGACATATCTCCATGTGTTTTTACTCAAATTCTAAGCGAGAGAGCTCTTTGGATGTAATATTTAATTCCGCACCCAACAAGTACCCACACTGCATACTTTTGATGGACCCCGCTACCCAAAAAACAAGAAATACCTGAAAAAACATGATGATGACATCCTCATCACATTTTTTCAGGTATTTCTTATTTTTGGGGTAGCGGGGTCTATCAAAAGTATCCAGTGTGGGTACTCGTTGGATGTGGAATTAAATTCCACATCCAACGAGCTCTCTCTCTCTCTTGAAATTTGAGTAAAAACACATGGAGATATGTCGAAAATATGAACAAAAAAAGTAGTTTTATTTTATGACAAATATGTCAATTCAACCATTATGGTTGACTCATTTTATCAAAATTATATTGGTTCTTGAATTCCAACTCACAAAATTTATTGTTGGCGCATTTTCTTATAAGGCCCATTTTAGACCCCAAATTTCCTCTAATGACCCTTGATCAATAAGAGGGTTACCCACAATGACTTGACATGACTTGTTTACATTATTGAATCCCCCGATAGGAACATCAGGGCATGACATGACTCAAATACATTACAGACACATACCGAAATAAACATCAGGGTACAATACATAAGATATATGGATGAATACATTCCAAAGTTACAAATACATCAACAAATTCTATTTATACTTAAATAAGAGAAATGATTTGTTCCTTAGGTTATGGTTTACTATACTTTAATTAATTGTATTTTATAATTAGGTTATGGTTATTGCTTAACCTTAATTAGAATTTTTGTTCCCGAAGAGAGGTCTGCTAGCAAATGAAATCTGGCAATAGAATCTATAGGTAAAATAAACATATAGACTATGTTTAGAGTAATCTCTAGGTTTTAGGAAACAAAGTATAAGCTATGAAATAAAATGAAGAATTATGTTGGAACAAATAAGCACTAAATAAACCTTAAACATGAAATAATTGCAAACATAGGGTTAGAAATATAACATAAACCCTTAACTATTCTAACAGGATAGAATGGCTGACATAGGGTTAGAAATATAGCATAAAACCTTAACTATTATAAGAGGAATTATACTAGATAATGGAATAGAGATTTCAAGAACCTCATACATGCAAAGTGAAGCTATTCCAATGGTAGAAATATACACACTCAATTACCCAACATTAACAATTCATAGACATATTTGACCTCTATATAGATGATAAAAAAACTTGGGAACTACCACGTTCCACCCAACCATGACCCAAAACCATTCCTGGTTTTAATCCAAATTCCCTTGCGTTGGTTCCAACATTTAAGTAACTTAGATGTCCTAAGGTAAGGATTCCCTAACTCCAATATAAGGTTTTAATCAGTTCTCCTTTTTCCTCTTAGGAAAATGCTCTCTAAGAACTCTCTTGAGTATCATCAGGCAGAATAATGATTCCGGAAAAATGGAAGAGATCCCCAAGCCTTGCTTTGGCTTGGGACTTTATAGACAAACTTTTCAGTCAAAAAGCAAGTTAAATCAAGAATCATTTGATTTCTTGATTTAACCCTTTTATTTAATGTAGGTACTTTTAATGATTAACTTAGGAACTTTTAACTACTTCCTAATTCCACTTTTGTAGGTATTATAATATTTAATTTTCTTTTAGTAATAATAATAATAGATGAAGTGTTTCCTTCTTTTTTATATTATTAATATTATTACTATGTTTAATCTTTATACATACCATATATAAAATATATAATAATATATATATTATTTGTTAACACTTGTCTTTAGGTATCATATATTATGATCCCTAAAATTATGACACTTTGTTCATTAAGGCCATCAGATAGGTGGTTAGGTCTAGTAGACTAGGCAACTCTAAACGTCCTTGCATGTTGGATTCCATCGTATAACATGGTAGTTCTTGAGTACTTGATAAGATACACAAATTTGAGATTTCATTTAATCACTTATAAATAATTCAAATGAAATCAATATTTTACTCGAGCCATTTTCACTCAATGTCATTAATTATTTTCATTAACTCCTAGCGCTTATCAAAGCCCATACTCAACGCTAAAAACAGGGAGTTACAAGCTTAGTACAGTTCCATAGCTCCTCGTTCAACACTAATGCTAGGATGTACTTGTAGGAGACACCTAGGGATACAATGGCCAAAGATTCGATGTTCCAGAGATTATTCTCAACATCAACTTGGAAGGCTCTAGGGATTATTCCCAACACTTACAATTTATCTTTTCATGTGCTTCAGAGCTTCCTTCTCAACACAAAGGTTTTTATATCTCATGTGTTTTAGAGATTATTGCTCAACACAACATAAACACTCATGTGCTCCAGAGTTTCTCTCTCAACACAAAACATATTGAATACTCATGTGCTCCACAGCTCGTTTCTCAACAAAAAAAATCTCATCAAACATGTGCTTCAGGGTCCATTCCCAACACATAAAATCATACATAAAACATATGTAAATATATTACGCCCAAATATATCAAAAAAATCATGATTTTCATATGCAATGGGGTCTTAGACCCAGTATATCAAAATAAAACATCAAGGTAACATCATAATCAATGGGCTCATGCTCATAAGTGTTAGGTCCAAAATTTGGGATATTACACCATGTATTTTCACATGTGTGATCCCTTTCCTCTTCGAACATTCCTTCTAACACATGGAGCTTATGATGGTTGGGTCATTGTCCCTTGGATTCTTCATGATATTACAAAATGTCGTGTTGTTATGCATAGTTATGTTGTATTGTCGGAGGCCTGTGTGTAGAGCGAGTATCTGTTCAAAGATCTCCTTAAGACTTGTAGTGCAACATCAACTACTAGATGTTCGCTTATAAATGAAAATTTCTGGGTAAAGTTTACAGTTAAACTTTCCCAGTCACTGGTTCCTCGTCGCAACTCCTATGAAGTGTACCAACCTCTTCGCACCAATTCCAAGGTGTGGATGAATCATTGAACCCACTATTGTCACGGATATGGTTTCCAAGTCGTGTGATAGTGCTCAATATGTTTCCCATGATCTGAAAATCCTTTGTATTTTTTATCATCATAACTAATCTCTTCTCCAAATTTAATCTCCATCACTCTTCAACATTGTGGCCATTCGGAGATATAATTTTTATGTGTACCCCACCATCTAGTAGGTGTAGTTTTCAGTACATAGTCCAGAGCAGATAGTCTTTGTGTTTTTGTGACCTTTTCTTCAAATTCATCCAAGAAGGATGCAAGGTTAGGAAATCCTTCACATGTAGGTAGCATGCTTTCTTCAGCTCCTACCCTTCAAAAAACTCTTGTAATTCTCACACATCTACACATGGAGACTTCATGTAGCCTATTCTTCCATTTTCCTAGGGCTTCGCCTAAGTCGGACATGCACGAGATTACACTGCGTCAACTCAATTTTCCATCAGCTGTGGGGTTAAACTAGTCTTCATTCTAAGACATAATTTTATACAGTTGGTCCAGAGAATTATCCTTCCCTTCGCTATGTACAAGGTCGACATATCATTGTACTTCAAATGGATAAATGGCCACAACCATTCTTATTTCAGAATATTAGAAAGACAAGATCATTTTCTTGAAGTTTATGATAGTTTGATTGTCTATTTCTTAGTTAGTCCCCATAAGTGTAGGACATTTATTTGTTTCATCAAAAATTTCAATGACCTCAAAGTCAGCATATGTTCTCAATCCTTTGACCTTGATGGGTACTTGGGACAACCTACCAATTGGTAGCACCTTCGACGGGTTTACAAGCCTTCACTGAAAAAGAGACTAGTCCAGTCGTAGCCTGTTCATGATTTCCCATGTCTTTCTTATCAATATATTGAGATCTGAGCCCAAGTCCAGTATTATATAGTCCATATCATAATCTCCTATCTATGCAGTCATCCACAATTCTTTCCCTGCCTTTCATTTGCTTCTGACTTGATTCACTCATCTTTCAGGGAACAAATTTTTTGTGTTGTCTTCTATGAGTGTTGTCAACTACGCGACAACATTTTTTTCATGGATTAGTGCTAAATTTTTTTTGAAAAAGTCCTTTAGCTTACTAACCTTTTTAGTGGGTGGCCTTCTGATTAGTTGTTCAAATATTTCAGGCATAGCTCTCACATGTCCAGATGTCCACGGTTGATTGGGGTCAACAAAGTCTTATCGCGCCTCCAAGAAGACCTCCTTCTCTGGTTCGACATCTTGTGGGGATTTATTTTGTGTCGCAAGTCGCACCTATGGATGTACTTGCAGTGTATTTTGGTATGTTGCTGTCATAGCACCTCCTCTTGTGACTACAACAAGGTTGGGTTGTCTTGGTTTGCCGCCATAAATCATTTGAATATTTGGATTAGGGTTTGAATTCAGAGTTTGCACTAGTTTGGGGTTAATGACAGTTATAACCTACCATTTCGCAATGAACTATAGATACTATTTGACAGTGTGATAAAATGCTTTACAATATGTACAATTTTTCGTAGTACTTTGACAATCTCGGGAAAAGTGTCCTGTATTCCCACAATTATAGAATACAACTTGGCCTCTTCCTTTACAAAATCCTCCTCCTGGTTGTTGTCCTCTACCTTTGAAGGTCCCACCCCCTGTTTGCAAAGGGTACTGTTATTGTTGAGGATACTGGTTTGGATGATATTGCAGTTGAGGATATTGTTGTTGTTGAGACTTCACAGGTTGATATTGAGGTTGTGCTCATTCAGCTTGGATTTGTTCCTCATTATTCATTAGGTAGGTATCCATTGTTTTCTCTTGGAGAAGCTGGAGTGATCTACAATCCTTTTCATCATGACCTACCGATCTACAAAATTTTCAATTCATTCTAGCAGGTGCACTTACAATATTATGCAAGTACAAACATTCCTTGGACTTTTGACCTCTAGTGTGGCATACTCTACACCAAGGAATTCCTTGGGTTTTTAATGGGTTAGGCACACCTGCTGTGACATAATTCATTAGCATCAAGAAATTATCCTTATGGTGTCCATCTATTCTGCACCTGGTACACCATAATTCCTCCTAAAATTCCTTGCCTCTTTTCATGTCGTGGAGATACACCATAAGATTGGCCAACTGCGACTGAATTTAAATCATGCTTGAGCTAGCGTCTCAAACTAGTGAGGCTTCTAACTTCATGGCTATCTCTATAACCTTCGTCTACGACACGAGTTTCAGTTGCATCAAGAACGTCCAGATTTATGGTAACAAGGGAGCAATGAACCATTCCTTATGTTGCACATTTGACAGTTGGAAACTCACTTTGTCCATTAATGTCTTAAATATCTGGTCAAAATCCCAAACAAATTCTGTTCGTAGATGTTTGATCTCCTTTATCTCAGTGATACATTGTGATTTATATTTTGGTTTCCTAAATTCATCAATCAACCCGAGTCTAATCTCATTGAGTGTCTTTTGGACCACTCCCACTGGTACTATGTAAAACTTCATATACCAGTCTAGCACACGACCTCGTAGAGTCATGGTCATCTGTGATTTCTTGATGTTCTCATCGTGGATCTTTCGTACAGTCAATATTGTTGATGTATTTGTAACTTCAAAATGTATTCACTTGTATATTTATCTATTGTAACTCGATGTTTATTCCAGGAATTATCTGTACTGTAATTGATTCATGTCATGCCCCAATGTTCCTATCGGGAGATTCAATAATGTAAATACGTCATGTAAATTCATAGAGGGTAACCCTCCTTATTGATCAAGGATTAAAGTCTCCGTAGTTGTGGGGCCCTAGGGTTATTAGACTCTCCTAGAGAAGTTGACCCTAGTGAGTTATTTTCAAGTCACAAATTAGTATAAATAGAGAGTGAGCCTCTCTATTTATCACATATTCACTCACACTCAGTTGTAGTACATAAATGAGAGAGAAAGAAGAAGCTGGGACAAGAGAGAGAGAGAGATACTACTGCTGTTGGGAGATCATCTTACTATTTTTGGGTTTTACTTTTGGTGCTAATTCTATCTCTGAGGAAGTTGTGGGGTTTTCTCCTTTATGGTTTCCCCGAGGAAAATCTGTGTGTCTATTGTCTCATGTGTTTGATTTCTATGCTTGTTATTCTCTCAGTTAAAGATCCTAAGATAATACTATCTAAATGATAAAAATATAACATGGTATTAGAGCTAACCTTAGAAGAAGACATTGTGCATCTGATGAATCTAGGGCTTCTAAATTTTTGGATCTCTCTCCACATATTTTCATCAAAAGGAGGTTGGGATGACTCTCCTCCATAAGGCACATCTTTCTGTTGAAGCAGAATCCGCTTTTGAGCATTTTCTATTTTTGACCCGACACTACTATGGGAAATTAGGGCTTTCCATAGAAGTGGATTTTTTGAGTGATTCTAGGCTTGGATTGATCTCCTCCTCAAATTCTAGGTTTAGAGATCAAGATCAGAGTTTTTGGTTGGGTAGAACTCTGGGAAAGTGAAACCCTAATATTCTCCTGAACCAGAGAACCAACATTGTAGAAGATCAGCTCCAGATCCAGTTTTTTAGCTTCTCAAATATGTAAGATATAAATCTTTTGTATTTCCATTTGAGGTTATTAGTTAAGATGTCTCATCATACCAAGCTTGATGAAAACCTTGAGGGAGCTGATAACTTCCAAGCTTGGAAGTATATGATCTCCCTGGTCCTAGAAAAAAATGAGTTGGACTCTTACATCAATGAAGAGGTTTCAGTTCCAGAGGTAGATGAGGTTAAGGCATTACATAAAAAGAATTTGATCATGGCTAAGAGGATTATTACTGATTCAATCAAGGATCACTTCATACCACAAGTGCCCTCCCTAAAGACACCTAAAGCTATGTTTGATGCACTGACCAAACTATTTGAAGGAAAGAAAATAAATCGAAAGATGACTTTGAGAAACCAGTTGAAGAATGTGAAGATCCAGAATGTGGAAACCATACAGTCATACTTCACAAGGCTCTCCTAGATAAAAGAACAACTTGAAGCAATGGAGAATGAAGAAATTGTGATGACCACCTTGAATGGTCTACCTAGATCATGGGACTCCTTCATTCAAGGGATCTGTGCAAGAAAGAAGCTAGTCAAGTTTAGTAGGCTATGGGAAGAATGCTCAGAAGAAGAAGATAAAATAATATCCCGCAAATAAAATATGGGAAGTGAAGATCAGTCTCTCATAGTACACTCCAAGAAAAGCAAAAGAGGCTTTCATCACCCCAAAGGTAAGAACTTCCACCAGAAATATAACCCTAGAAGATCTAACAGATATTTATCTAAATTTAGATGCTATACATGTGATGAAAGAGGATACTTTTCCAGAGATTGTCCTAGAAAAAAAAATGGCTCTCACAAGAAGAAGTGAAACAAGAGAAGACATCATGCTCATACTGTAGAGGATGATGAACCTTCCATAAATAAAATCAAACAAGAAAGTGATGATTCTTCAAGTGAAGAAGAATATGTTCTGATTTCCTCTCTAATGGGAACTATTACACATGGAAGCAATGATTGGATTATAGACAGTGGGGATTCCAAACATATGATAGGATTCAAAGAATCCTTTGTGAAACTATCTAAACATGAGTCACCTCACAAGGTGAAACTTGGGGATGACTACCAGTATCCAATAAAAGGTAGTGGTGAATCCTCCTATAAGCTATAATTTGGAAATTCTATGAAGATGAAGGATGTCGTGTTTGTCCTAGGACTAAAGAAGAACCTCCTCTCCATATCTGCATTGGATGCAAAAGGAATGAGGGTTGCATTTGTAGATGGCCAAGTTCTTATGTGGCCAAAGGGAAATACTATTGATGATGTAGTAGTGATTGGGGAACAAGAAGGAGGTATATACAAATTGAAGGGCCAACCAAAACAAGCTTTGGTTCATAACTCAGTAGATCCAAATGAACTTTGGCATATAAGGCTTGCACACATGCATTGTAGAGCACTACCACTTGCAAGCAAAGTTGTTGAAGGTATTCCAGAAATACAGAAGAAACATGATGGTGTCTGCAAAGGATGTGCGAAAGGAAAGAGCGCAAAGAAGACATTTCCAAATAGTGAGAGCAAGGCAAAAGGAATCTTGGAAATCATCCACTCTGATGTATACGGTCCGATGTCATCCAGTTCATTAAGCAGGTATGTATACTATGTTTCTTTCATTGATGATTTTTCTAGAAATACATGGATATACTTATTAAAGAACAAAGATTAAGTATTCAGTAAGTTCAATGAATTCAAATCCTTTATAATGAACCAAACAGAAAAGAAGATCAAGATATTTCGATCAGATAATGGCAGAGAATTCACATCAAATGAATTCAAAGAATTATGCAAATATTCAGGGATTAAGAGGGAGTTAACCACTCCATATAATCCACAATGGAATGGGGTTGCAGAAAGGAATAATAGAACAATCATGGAAGCTGCAAGGGCCATGCTTCATTATCAAGATCTTCCCATGCATCTATGGGTAGGCAATGCTAGAACAATGGTGTATGTACAGAACCATACCCCACACAGAGTACTCGATAACAAGACACCTGAAGAAGTCTTTTTTGGAAAGAAACTAGAAGTCAACCATCTTAGAATATTCAGCTATCTTGTATACATACACATTCCGAAAGAAAAGAGGAAAAAGTTAGAGCCTTCTGGAAAGAAGGGTTTATTTGTGGGATATAGTGAAAGCTTGAAATATTACAGAATATACTTCCCAGGATTCAAGAATATCGACATAAGAAGAGATGTACCATTCAATGAAGATTTGACTTACAACAAATCCAGAAAGAGACCAGTTGAAGACTCTAGAGATTCATAAGTACCCAAAATTCAAGATACAACTATGAAAGATGCAAATCAAGATGAATATTGAGAAATAGAAGAACCCCAGGAACCTATAGATCCAACCCAAGAGAAGAATCCTCACAAGAGGAAACTTGCATGGCTATCAGAGGATATCCTAAGTGTAGAAAGATATGGGGTTCTAGAAGAAATACACAGAGAGAGAAAAATAACTAGTTCATGCTCCGGTCATGTGTCCTTGCTATGTGACATTATTGATAAAGAACCTTCCAACTATGAAGAAGCACCAGAGAATAAAGAATGAAAGGATTCTATGATCAAGGACTACTAGTCGATCATGAAGAATGATGTCTGGGATGTTGTCCCTAGACTAGAGGGGAAGTCTGTCATAACTTCCAAGTGGATATACAAGATCAAGCATGCTACAGATGCCAGCATGGAGAAATATAAAGAAAGAATTGTGGCTCGTGGATTCTCCCAGAAATAAGGAAGATATTACGAAGAAACTTTTTACACCTATAGCTAGATACACTTCCATCAGATCAATACTTGCTCTGGCTGCAGTGATGAAATGGAAGATACACCAGATGGATGTTAAGACTGCTTTCTTGAATGGTGTATTGGAAGAGGAAGTGTATGTGGAGCATCCACTCGGTTTTGAGACACATGACAGGGAGACTCATGTGTGTAAATTGAATAAATACCTATACGGTTTGAAACAAGCACCCCGGACATGGTAAGATAGAATTGACAGCTTCCTATCTAGTTTGGGATTTACCAATAGTAAAGCAAATTCCAATTTTTACTACAAGGTTGAAGAAGGGAACCTAGTGATACTCCTACTGTATGTAGATGATTTGTTTGTAATAGGTGTGGATGGGTTGATTGCTGATACAAAGAGGAAGCTTGCTGCCAAGTTCAAGATGAAGGACCTGGGCATGATGCACTACTTTCTATGCATGGAGTTGTCACAGAATGTAGATGGAATCTCCCTATGACAAGGGAAGTATGCGGTAGAGATCTTGAAGAGGTTCGGGATGATGGACTGTAAGGCCATGACCACACCTATGGCATCAAACCTGAAGCTTTTAAGTGGTGCTTCATTAGAGTCAGTTGATGCTATGATGTATCATCAGATGATTGGGTCCTTAATGTACCTGATCAATACGAGACCAGATATTTTCTTTTCTATGAACACATTGAGCCATTTCCTGACAGATCCTAGACATGTTCACCTAATTGCTGCAAAACATATTCTGAGGTACCTGAAGGGTACAGTTGATTATGGGATCAAGTATCAGGCTGATCAGAAGATTAACCTGGAAGGTTATGTTGACTCATATTGGGCAGGCAGTGCCATTGATAGAAAGAGCACTTTAGGGTGTTGCTTCAGTATGGGATCATGTGTGATCTCTTGGTTCAGTAGGAAATAGTATTGTGTGGCACTGAGTACAACTGAAGCAAAGTATGTTGCAGATTATTCAGCTAGCTGTGAGGTATTGTGGATTATAAATCTACTATTTGATTTATTTGATCTCCAGTTGGATGCTACTTGTATATACTGCAACAACCAGAGTTGTGTGAATTTGTCTAAGAACCCGATGTTCCATGACAAGTTGAAGCATATCGAGATCAAATATCACTATATTAGGGATATGGTGTAGAGAGGAGTAGTGAAGCTCCAACATGTTGTGATGGACGAATAGATAGCTGATGTGTTGACCAAGCCATTGGCCATAGTGAAGTTTGGGTACTTTAGGGAGAATCCTGGTTTTCTCCAGATCGAGGTTCCCTCCAAGTGGAGGTGACGAGTCTGAGAGCCATTCTGATGCGACTATGGGATGTGTTCCCACATGATTAGATGTAAGTGGAGAGCGATTTTGATGTGAATTTGGGATGTGTTCCCACATGATCATATGTAAGTGAAGATCCATTCTGATGTGACTGTGGGATGTGTTCCAACATGATCAGATGTAAGAGAAAATCCATTCTGATGTGACTATGGGATGTGTTCCCACATGATCATATGTAAGTGTAGAGCCATTCCAATGTGACTGTGGGATATGTTCCCACATGATCAGATGTAAGTGCAAATCCTTTCTAGTAGTGATGCAGGATGTTTTGATCCCCACATGGCTAGATATAAGTGCTGATCCTTTCTAGCATGGATGTGGGATGTGTTCCCCACATGGATGGATATAAGTGTTGAGCATTCTCAACATGGTTCTTGGATGTGTTCCTCCCATGGTCAGATATAAGTGTTGAGCCTTTTCGACATGGTTCTTGGATGTGTTCCTCCCATGGTAGGATATAAGTGCTGAGCCATTCTGACATGGTTCTTGGATGTGTTCCTCCCATGGTTGGATGTAAATGCTGGGCCATTCTGACATGATGGCAGGATGGGCCCCCCATGGTCAAATGTGAGTGTTGGGCCTTTCTGACATGATTGTTGGATGTGTTCCTCCCATGGTCAGATGTGAATGCTGAACATGCCTTTCTGACATGGTTGTTGGATGTGTTCCTCCCATGGTCAGATGTAAGTGTGGGGTGGGTCGTACTGACTAAGGGTCATATATAAGCGCTGAACAAGACCTACATGGGAGCTAGGCCTACAACCAGCATGAAAAATGGTTGGCTCTGTATAACTCCCTATGACGAGAAGAATAAAGAGATAGCACCCGTGATGATATAGCAGTGATTATCCAAATCCAATGATGATCCAGATCCAGTGATGATGACCCAGTGATGATCTAGTGATGATCCAGATCTAGTAATGAAGATGACTTGAAGATGAAGATGACTTGAAGATGAATATTACTTGAAGATGAAGATAACTTGATGATGATCCAGATGATATGGAGAAGAAGACTTGTGCTAATAAATTGTGTTGAGAGAATACCTTCCTAGTTAAGAGGGAGTGTTGGTGTATTTGTAACTTCAGAATGTATTCACTTGTATAGTTTATGTATTGTTCCCCAATGTTTATTCCGAGAAGTATCCATAATGTAATTGAGTCATGTCATGCCCCGATGTTCCTATCAGGAGATTCAATAATGTAAACAAGTCATGTAAAGTCATAGAGGGTAACCCTCCTTATTGATCAAGGGTTTAAATCCCCACGGTTGTGGGGCCCTAGGATTATTAGACTCTCCTAGAGAATTCAGCCCTAGTGAGTTATTGTCAAGTCGGGAATTAGTATAAATAGAGAGTAAGACTCTCTATTTATCACATATTCACTCACACTTAGTTGTAGTGCATAACTGAGAGAGAAAGAAGAACCTGGGACAAGAGAGAGAGAGACTACTGCTGTCGGGAGATCATCTTACTATTTTTGGGTTTTACTTTTGGTGTCGATTATATCTCTGAGGAAGTTGTATGGTTTTCTCCTTTATGGTTTCCTCGAGGAAAATATTTGTCTCTATTGTCTTTGTGTTTGATTGTTATGCTTGTTATTCTCTCAGTTAAATATACTAAGATAGTACTATCTAAATGATAAAAATATAACATAGAGGGTGTCACACATAAAACTATGTTGTTCTGGGTCTTCAAGTCCATTCCCATTGAATATTCAAAGCTTAATGTTAGTTTAAACCATTGGATTAATTGGTACTGTATTAACTACTGGTATTGTAGGAAAAAAATGTGGACTAGTCGGACTTCCTTGTCCGTTATGAACAACTTTATTACTACTCGTATTTACATAGATAATTGGAGATAGGTATCGCAATCTTTACCTATGGTATTGAAGGTGAGTTGTGTACACATTCTTGTTCTGGATATTCAGTCAACTCCTCTGACTCTTCATCTCCCTCTGAGATTGGCTAATACTCCTCTTTCAAATCACACGAGCCTGCGTCTAGGTATGATGTAAAAGCGTAGACTTCTTCTTCTTGCTCCGTTCTACAACTTCCTCATCCGAACAAAGTTGTTTTCCTTTTTTCGGACCTGAATCTACTTCTGCTTCTCAAAAGTATAGATTCTAGTCTAGTTCCATCTTGTCCTGGGAACATCTCACTTCAGGGTTCTGTTGACACATAGCCACCATTTTCTATTCAATCTATCATTTGTATAATACCCTTTTCACATATAGCATTTTAATCCATGTCTTCCAAGATGAGAGATATCGACTGTGCGATCCTTGCAAATTTTTTCTATTCTCCTCACTATATGAGGTTATTGTATCAATGACGAACTCACTGATATAGCCTTCTATGATACTTTCTACCCAAAAATCCATAGCCCTTGATATAGGTTTGTTGATTCTTTTTAGCTACTCAATCAAGAATGAATTCCATTCTATCATTTTTCCTCCTTGAAAATTAGTTTTTCGGTTTGCCAACTTAGACAACCATTCATACAACATAATGAGGAATTCCACGAAGAAAATATCATGGATGTCGTAATATATCCACCGTTCTAACCACTTCATTGGCGTCCACTGAGATACTTCATTTTATTTTCGTGCAAACTCTATCTCTTTTGTGTCCAGCCAGTTTTGGATCTCTGGTTTCGTGGGATTCCAGAACATGTCCCTCACCACAACACTTTAGGGTCTTGGGAATAGAACAATTTGTTCGTCTTTTTCCCCTACGACTTAGGTTCAGCCCCTCTCTTTTGTTAGTGCAACAAAGACCAAGATATCGTCTCGACAGAGCAAATCCCAACCGATAGCACCTGTTACATGCCATCTCACCCAAGATATCTCAGTTCTATGGATAACTTCCAAAACCACATTTTCGTAGTTCATGCGAGAGGGTGTTTAATTCCTTGGCCCTACGCGAAGGTTTTTCCAATGAATACTGGGAAGGTTGGTTGGTGGTTTGCACTTTATATATCAACACTGAAGTATTATTTGACCTTAGTTATGCAGTATTACGCAAATGTATAGTGAACAGACATCATGAACATATTCATTACTTGAAATGAAAAATTCATACAGTTATTTGTTTCAAGAACAATAACCAATCAATCATTTAAATACAGTAAATATGAACTTGTTTAAGATACTCAACATTCACACATATACACAACATGTAACGTGGGAAACCATCCCAACAAAAACCACAAGGTGCTCTTCATCTGGAATTGGAATGAGGAAATAGATGCACCTTTTTTATGTACATAAAGCTACAAACTTTGTTCAAGATCTTCTCTTCTATATCTATAGACTTCTTCTCCCTCTCATGCTCTTTGTTCTTATATACCTTTATCACTTTGCCCTACTCCTACTTAGAGATCCGCACACAACCTGGATCAACTCGACCTTCTTTATCTGTCTGTGCACTCAGCTATAGATCCACTACTCTATTTCACTCATCAATCTAGATTCATTAAGAAAAATTATATACCTCTAGTCTAGCTCAAGCATATTTCCCAAGAGTCTAGACACTTACTCAAAACTGGTGTCTCCTCTAATCAACTCAAAATCATGTAAACAAGAACTAGCTAATGGGATAAGTGATAAACCAGCTAACCCATGTACCACTTGGGTTTCTCCTCTTATATCCTTGTTATAGACTTAATATATCCCCATACATGCTGGTTACAGACATAATAATGACTCGATATATACTCTAACAAAGTCATCTCTAGTTTCTATCCCAACAGACTTACTATCTTCAGCTCATAGGATGTCTTTCCTATTCTAGCAACATATGACCAAAAAAGTGCTATTGTCCTCAATTACAAAAATTCGTTTACATGTGTGGTGTCCATCGGCTCCATTCAAGCTCGTACACATGATTGCTAAGGGCTGCTGCTTCTCAACATCATGCCTTATTGTCTCTTTTTGGCTGTTACCTTATCTACATGCCTTCTTCTACAAATATTATACCATGTCATCACATCTATTTCTTTGTCCTTCCGTCGTAGCTTACAAAAATGGTGTAGCTTCCTCATCTCGCGCCTTCTCTTTTCCTTTCTCCTTTTCTTCCCTCTTCTGTCGCAACATCCTTCCCTTCTTCATTCATGTTGTTTATTATGTCACAACTCCTTCTTCTTCTTTCTTATACTCTTTTTCCCTTACTTAGGAAGAATTCTATATGAATTCTCCCCTTCTGTCTTGAGCCCAACACGTAGTACAAGTGTAGTAGGCAAGAGTTGTTTTAGATTTTGTAATATTTCTTTGCACTTGGTTGTCAACATGAATTTGTTTTCCTTCTTTTGTAAGGAGGTCATGGGCAAGAAATTTTTGAAATGTTCTCAATGAACTTTCAATAGTAACCTATTAGTCCCAAAAATGACCTAATGTCTGTGACACACATAGGGTAGGCCATTCTTTGATGGATTTAATATTTTCTAGGTCGATGTATATCTCTTTCTTGGAAATGATGTGACCTAGGTATTGTATCTGTGGTTTGTAAAAATCACATTTTCTAAACTTAGCATAAAGTTGGTGTTCCCATAACACTCGTGGTACTATTCGAAGATGTTTCTCATGTTATTCTTTACTCTTCGAGTAAACTAGTATATCGTCTATAAATACCAATACAAACTTATCTAGGTATTCAATAAATATACTTTCCATCATGCACATAAAATTGGCCAGTGAATTGGTTATCCCAAAAGGCATTACCACAAACTCATAATGTTCTTATTGAGTCCGAAAGGAGGTTTTGTATATATATATTCATCACGGATCCTTCCCTAGTGGTATCCATATCGAAAGTTGATGTTTGAAAATATCTTTTCTCTTCCAACTTGATCGAACAATTAATTAATCCTAAGGAGTGGGTAATGGTTCTTTGGTCATCTTGTTGAGATTTCAGTAATCAATGCACATTCGCACCATACTGACCTTTTTATTTATGAATAGTATAGGTGCTCCCCAAGGAGACACATTAGGTCATATATAACCCTTCTATATTAATTCCTATAACTATAACTTGAGCTCCACCAACTCTGGTGCGCTCATGCGGCATGGGGATTTTGAAACCGGTACTGAACCTGGCGTCAATTCTATGGAAAAATATCTAATTCCTGCTTAGGTGGTATTCCCTTTATTTCCTCAGGAAATACATCTTTGAAGTCTATGATAACCGAAAAGTATCCAATTTTTTATTCTCACTCGTCTTCCACATTGTGGATGTTAACAACAAAAGGTTTGCAGCCCTTCCTTATACATTTCTTCTCTTTTAAGGCAGATATCTATTTCACAGAAACCTTCTTGGGTATGCCTTGAATATTTTTTTTGATTCCCTTGGTTTTTATTGTATAAGATTGAACTTTTTAAACAGTCAAGCATGACATGGTTCTTCTCCAACCAATCCATTCCTATAAGTATGTTGTATGATCCTAAGGATAAGATATTTAGGTCTACCTTAGTTGGAAAATCGTTCATGTCTATCTCGAATTCTTTTACTAGTTCTGAAATCTTTCTTTTTGTAGCAGTGGATAATTGTACCAGCCACAGTTTCACATGTTTCTCTTTATTTAGTTTACATGTTTTGGCAATATTGGGGGAAACATAAATTAGGCAAGCACTGAGATCAATTAAAATTGAAATAGAAGTGTTCAAAACCTTACCTTCTATTTCAACCATAGTGTCCTGATGGTATTCTTGTCGACCATCGAGTGCTACATATATCCTAGGTGTACTAGCCATGTCCTCTACTATTGGGTATTCTTGTAAGTTGTGTAGGACTCTGTTAGTCTTGTTTGTACAATCCCTGACATAACGGGGCCCTTAACATTTCCAACAACTAACTTGTAGCGAGAGATCCTTGGATCCTCCATTTGTTGTTGGTCTGTTGTCATCTGGTGCATGCACATTTGGTCATGCACTAGTTTTGTTGAAATTTTTGTTAGACAGGAAACTATTGTTATGTTTTTTGTAGGTCTGTGGCTTAGAACTAGGTTTTTGGTTGTCTGAGAAGGACCTAAATTTGTCTCAATTTTTGTTCATATTTTCCTGTCTCAGTTATCCATGTTCATAACAAATTCTATTCTTGTGTAAGGTGGTGTCTAGAGTTTTGGGCATGTCAAACTCAATTCTCTCGCGAAAATTTGGAGGGAGACATCCCAAAAAATGTTGTATCTTAACCTTTTCGTCCTTTATGTAAGGTACATAATGCAGTGGATGTAAAAATATGTTGATAAAGGAATCCAGAGTTAGGGATATCATCTTTAATTTGTGGAATTATTTTACTTTTCTGTCAAAGAATATTTAAGATATTTACTTTTCCTGGAATATTCTATGAAAAGTACTCCATATGATCTATTTTACTTCACTTCTCTTAGTATGTTTCAGGTCTCTCCACAATCTGGTTTCCTTTCCATTTAAACTGTAAATGGTCAGCCAGGATTTCATCTCATTGGAGTAATTATGTACTCAAAAGTATTTATTCATACCCATGAGACATTCTTCAGCCTTCTCTTTGATATTCATTTCCCCTTCATAAGATGGGGATTTGATCTTTCGAAATTCTATCTGAAAGCTATCATCATTTTTTTCCTTTTCTTGCAAGGAGAGTTTGAGCCATCACCGAAAGAACTCGGATATTATTTTTCTATAAAGTCAGGAGTGTGTTCTTCTCGTCCCTCCTCCTTTGGACTGTTGGTCATTATCTTATGATGACAATTTTCTTTGGATTTGTTTGTTGAGTGGGTAGGTTGTCCATGAGGCTTTACTCCTGTCAATTTCCAAAGTAAAGCTTCATTTATTGCTTTATGATCCCTTGTTTCATTCATTTTATCATCTTTAAAACTCTGTAGATCTGTTTGTAGACTATGTATAGTATGCATTAGGTCGAAATTTACCTCCACCATGAGTTATTCTTCTCAAGTTTGGGGATTTATCTTCCCTTGTCGAGTAGTGTTCTCTTATGTGTCCATTATTTGGACTGTTCTTTAAATATGTAGTTCAAAATAGTTAGTAACAAATAATCTTCTATTAGTTTACAAATTCACAACTAAAATTTTGAAATATTTATTTTGCAACAGATGTTCGGTAGCACCAATAAGGTCTTTAAGTGTTTGAAATTTGGCTCTGATACCACTTGTAATGCCCCTAAAACTCCAAAATAAAAATAAATAAAAAATTCTTATATCATATATCTATAGACACATCTTTAAAATCCCTAAATGTAACAGGGAATTATTGAGCAAAGAGAGTTTAATGCACATCCTTGGCCTTACTAGTTTAATTTACCACTCCTCAAACTCCAAGTCCAAATCTAAATAATTATGATTTTCAAAATTACCTCACTGTTTTATGCCTAAATTACTAAATTTTCCACTCTCCCGCAATGCTCATTCTGCAATGACCATTCCACAATGATCCTTTAGCAAGGATCATTCTACAAGGACCCTTCTGCAATGCGGATTGCATATTTTGTGTCTCCATAAAAATTATAACCAAAATTCACCCTCCACAATGAGCCTTCCACCACAATCCTTCTGCAAATGCGGATTGTAGATTGCAGAACACATTTTAACCCTTTATAATTTAACCTTCCATAATTGAAATTCCGTAATGCGGAGTGCAAACTACGGAACCCATTTTTAATGTTAATATTAATATTTTTGCAATTCCTATAAGCCATCAATCCCTTTGTGACTTCAATGTACACTGTTGATATGATTTCCTTGTGCACTCTATAATGAAGCTTTTCATAACTTCTATGAGCCGTTGATCTTCTTGTGGCTTCAATCTCGACCATTGATTTGTTTTCTTAGACGTTCCATATGAAACTTCTGTAATTCTTATGAGTCGTTGATCTTCTTGCATCTTCAATATCAACAGTTTATCTTCTTTCTTGTGGATCAACACCTTTCGCAATGCGGATTGCGGATTGGATGTGCTCCATCCAACTTCTTTGAATTGTGCTTCTGCAATTCTTATTAGCCATCGATCTCTTTGCAGCTTAGATCTCAACCGTCGATTTGATTTCTTTGTGGATCACATTTTAACTTTGAGAATTGCGGCATGCTTTTCAATCTTTTCCAATTTTTTCTTCTATGGTTCTGATTTCCTCACTTATGTTAGTCGTCGATCTCCTTGCGGCTTAGATCTCCACCGTCGATCGCTTTCTAGAGGATTCAACATGTATGATTTAACATGGGGTTTATTTCAATGTAATTTAATTAGATCTCAGGATTATCTTGATGATTAAACCTTTTCTTGATTTCGATGCTTGAACATAAAGTGACAAACATATATTTGACTGTGATAAATAACTTATGGGATATGTTAAGCTTAAATTAAGGTTTCTCTATGGAAAAGGATTTCACCTGTCATTCAAATTTCATAACGTAGAAATTTAAGGAAGATATAAACATAATTGATACAGACAGGAAATACACAATTAAAATGTAGAAATCCATGGTACAGTTTAAAACAAAGGATTCAAACCTGTTAAATGTTGAATCATCAATTCTAAATTATTCAAGTACTGGACTCGAAACCATTCCATATAAAAAACAACTAGATCTAGTACTTATGTTCATAACGTATTTCTAATTACCACAGTAATTTACATCCCTAGCAATCCTTGATGCGGGTATGGATTCCCGATCTTAGAGGTGTCTTGGAAAGAATCTAACATTGTACATATATGATATACTACTGAATATCATGGATATTTATTCTACTGTAACTAAAATAAATCATAAGAAATAGAATAAGAACCTGGAACCATGCTGGAAAAATAAAATCTTATATAGGGTAAACCTCTTACTTGCAGATGCGTGGATTGTAATAGCTCTATCACTCTACACACTCCAAACACAAAATTTTATAGGAAATACTCCCTTTTGACTTGTGTAATGGAAGTAAGATAATCTCAGAATTGCCACATTCCTCCCAACCTTGAACCAGAACCGTTCCTAGTTCTTAATCAAATCCCCCTGAGCTAGTTGCAACATGCGAGAGAAACTAGAACTCCTAAGGATGAGGCTACTGGTGTTTGGAATCCAAGCTATGTATTCTTTAAGTGTTGGCTTGGAATTACTCTCCAATCCCATCGAGGAATAATAATAAGATCCCCAAGTGTTTTCTTGGCTTTTTCTTTTATAGATTATCTTTCGAAAAAGGGCACTTGGTTTAACTTTAGCTAAATCAAGAATTCACTAAAGAAAATAACCTTTAGTTGTAATATTTATTAATTTAGTTAACTAGGAACTTTTACTAGTTCCTACTTTAGTTTCATTTAAATATTTAGTTTACAATATAATATATATACATAGAATTTCACTTATTATTTTTTATATCTTTATTTCTTTTCAGATATATATAATTATTATTCTCATAAGTGTATGTAGAATTTCACTTAGATCCTTTTTCTATTTTTATTAAAATAACTTGGTATAAATATATACATTATATAGAATTACTTATTCAACTCAATCATCTATTATTATCCATGCATCATATAGCATAATTATATATTTTATGCTTCTTTAGTTGAAGTTAATTCTTTTAACAAGGCCTCAGGTAGGGTTTGGTTGGTCAACTAGGATAGGTACCTTTAGATCTTCCTTGCATGTTGGATTACCTTGTATTCATGGAAGTATCTTCGAGTCCTTGATGAGAAGTAGATTGAAATTTCAATTAATCAATTTAAATAAGTATGATGAGGGTTGGTGCTATTCAGAGGCTCTCGAACTACACTGGTACAATTTCAGAGCCTCTTGCTCAACACTAATACTAGAATGCATTTGTACAATACACCTCTAGATACAATGGCCAAATGTCCGATTCTCATGAGCTTATGCTCAACATCAAGTTGGAGTGTTCTAGGGATTATGCCCAACACTTCCATTCTTTACGTGTTGGCATTACCTATGTGCTCTAGAGTTTACGTTGAACACATATTCTCATAACCCATGTGCTCTAGAGCTTATGCTCAACATATAATCTCATAAATCATGTGCTTTAGATCTTACGTTCAACACGTAATCTCATAACCCATGTGATCCGTAGCTTACTCTCAACACATAATATCATAACCCATGTGCTCTAGCGCGTATGCCCAACACCTCATAGAAATCAATCATGCATTCAGTATTTTGCACAATACATCACAAAATAATCATTTGAGTATATATTAGGGCTTGTGCATGATCACATAATAATAAATCAAGTACATAATGGCCAACGCACAATATAATCAACAATATTCCTTGTCCAAGTGGGTCTATTCCAAACATATATAATCATATACAAGACAATAAAACATAACATCAAATTAAATCATGTGTAGTGGGGCTCATGCCTAATATATTCAAGATCAAAATTAGGGATATTACAATTATATTTTTAAGTCTTTACGTTATATCCACGAAGGTTTTGAACTATGGCATTTACTACATGCCATTCACAGTTACGATGGAGGGATAACACACATACCGTAAGCTTAGGACATGGTAAGGCCTATGGCCTTTAAACCACTTTTAACAATCATATTCCACAGGGGATGGGGTTAAGGCTATGAATAGTCTCCCAATCCTTAAGACTAATAAGGCCCTAGTAAAAAATCATACATTAAAAGCGAGAAAACTGAAAACATCACATGTGAGCGCAAGTGAACGTTGTTGAAGGATATGGTCATTTCCTCAGCCAACGGAGTCTCACATATTAAGTAGAAAACGAAGAGTAATTAATTTGCATAAAAATAAATAACTTAGAAGTTCTCTATAATTTTTGCCAATCATTGCACGTAAAAAAAAATACTAATTTTGAGGTGTGTTGCATTACCAAATTCTCTAACCTTGGTGGGAATTACTCACATTAACATTAATATCAAAAACATGATTTTTTTTAACATTAACATTAATATAAATAATATTTCTTAATAATAATAACAATAACAAGTGGAATAAGCAACAAAGTTGCTTAGTACCTGCCTCATAAGAGAAGTTTGAAAAAAATAATAATAAGTTAACTTACTTTGTAATAGGATTTAGACATTTAAAAGAAATTAGTAGCAAAACTAATAATAAACTAACTTAGTTTGTAATATGATTTAGACATTTAAAAGAAATTAGCACCAAAACTACTTAGTACCTATCTCTAAATAAACCTTTAAAAAAAATTAATACCAAGTTAATTTATTTTTTTATTTTAGAATTTCATAAAAACATTAATAAACAATTAACAATGGATATAGCCCTCTTTTTATATATTTTTAGTTTGTAATATATGATTTAGACATTTAAAGAAATTAGCCACAAAACTACTTAGTACTTATCTTTTAAATAAACCTTTTGAAAAAAATAATACTAAGAGAAATTAACCACAAAACTACTTAGTACCTATCTCTAAATAAATCTTATGAAAAAAAATACTAAATTAATTTATTTTTTTTATTTTAGAATTTCATAAAAACATTAATAAACAACTAGCAATGTATAGAGCCCCCATTAATAATGGGGTTGGAGTTGAGTTTCAATGTAAATTAAATATGGTTGAAAATTGTTGCAAGAAGTTTTTTTTAGGTAAGGATGACCTATTTCCCCTAATTGTGTTTTCTATTAGGAAAATCCCAATGACTACTATAGCATTTGTACTAGTGTGTTTTTATTTGAAGAAGTTTTTATAAAGAGTTTTTAAACATTGAAATAAATATTTATACAATGCTAATCTTCTTACGTTTTTGTTTTTATTTGAAGAAGTTTTTATAAAGAGTTTTTTAACATTGTAATAAATATTTATAACAATGTTAATCTTCTTAAATTTTTAACTTAATA